>JAUKPT010000115.1:0-27264 GCA_032273505.1 Nanomia bijuga | reverse complement strand
TTCATCAAAATCATTCACCATATTATTGGAGAAATTTTCAATTATAAGCACTAGCAAATGGCGTTATAACCATCTAAGAAGTCCCAAATGGCTCAAAACTCATATTAGATAGTCCACCATGGTTGAAAAAAATTATATACAAAAGCCTTTTTTAAAATTCATCAAAATCATTCACCATATGGTTGGAGAACATATCAAATGTTCGCACTGACAAATAGCGTAAAACAAACCTTAATTGTCTACCTTCATTGGAGAAATTTTCAAATATAGGCATTTTCAAAAAGCTAAAATTAATGAACTTGATTAAATGAATATTTTTATTTTTTAAACATTGACACTTGAATAGATTCAAATTTCACGAAAAGATAAGTATACAAAATGTAGTATTAAGTATCAATTTGTCTTACCTAAAAGGTATTTCAAAAAAGTTCAATTGACAAATTTTGGATTTTGGCGCCCCCTCTGACTGGCGCCCCAACAAAATACAGTCGCTGGGGGGGCCATGGCCCCTCTACGGCCCCCCTGTCAGCACGCCATTGGTCGTTACTAATTCTTGGTCGATTTTTAGTAATCAAAACTGATCTTGCATATAAACTTTTCTCATTTTCTCATTTTCAAGTTTTGCCCAATTTTGGGTAATTATGGGGATTACCCATTTTACCCCAAATTTTTCAATTTTGAAAAATCATCTTGGACTTGGTCTTCTTTAAAATTAAATTGTATTTTATTTGCAAAAAAGAATTATCCAAAAAAATCAATTCGTTCTTGAGTTATTGTAATTTTTCTAGACTTTTCCTGTCTGGGTGATATAGTAGTCCGTGCATGGTCGGTTTAATTAGCTCTAGGTGTATTGGTTTTGGACCTCTAACTAAAAAGTAACCCCACCCCTTTTTATGCCATCGTTGCATGGATCTTGAACAATATTTGTGATAAGGGGATTACCAAGACAATAAACAATTTTCATTACAATTTTTCTTCTCATTTTGCATTTCTATTGTTTATACAATTTTGTAATAGCTAACTATAAACATTAAACATTTGATGTAAAATAAATAGACTCTGGCTTAATTATACATATTTCTCTTTTTTTTAACCTTCACTCTTTTCCCTCAATTTTTCCTAATACTTTGTTAATAATCAGAGAAGAGACTAGAAAATTTAAGGTCAGAAACTTTTGCGGCCAGAAACTTTCGCGAATCGGCCCAACCGCGAAATTGTTGCATTTTGCGGGAATAAACTGTCGCAGATAGAGGATTTCCGAAAAAATAGCTGGAATGAACTTGTTTTTAAGTAATTTCTCAATCCATCAATCTGTATAACTATATCTTAAAACAAAAAAAGTGAAATTTCAAATAAATTAAAACTTTCACGGGAATAAACTTTCGCGGATGACGACTTTTCGCGGGATTAAATTTTGCGGAAAAACCTCTAAAACGCGAAACCGCAAAGGTTTCTGGTCGGGAAAATTTCTGACCTTAAAATATGGTAAATAGGTAATAATTATTATCTTATACACACCCTGACCAAGTGCCCTGATGAAGGAAATAAAAGCGACGAGTTCCACCAGTTCCACTGTTGGCCAAAACGAGCCACCAACAATTCTTTGGTCAGGGTATCTATACTTTAGAAAAGTATGTGCAATGGTTGAGGTGTTAAGAATTATTCAGTTGGTTTTGGAGAAAATTCGGGCATTGCTCTAGATATTGTACACAATAAAACACATTTATCAATGACAAATACATAAGAGCAAAGATCATTAGCTCTTAAGGTTTAGCTTGAAATTTTAGCTAAATTTGCTATGTGATTGGTTGAAACTTAACTATCCAAAAATATGTATTAAATCATTAAGTAAATTGTTCAATAGTAATATGAATAATAATAAGTGCTTTTATAACAAAGCTTACACCAAAATGATTACTATTATTTAATACTGCTAATTAGTATAATGGTTTCCCCTCATATAAAGTAAATATATAATAGCATGTATCATTTTAAGTTTATCTCTTCAAAACCTTAAGAAGGGAGGTTTGCAGGGTACACAGGACGCCTGGACGGCAAAAGAACACAGATAAAAATGCAACATTTAAAATTAAGTAGTAATGCAAAGTTAAATTTCAACTTGGCGTTATAGTCAAACCATAGTCGGTTCGGATTATGGTCAAATCAAAGTGATAATAGTATTGATTTTACTATCTCAAAGCGGTATTAACTGTAAAAAAATATCAACTTCGCAATTATCGTCCATTGTTTTTTTTATTACCATCAAAGTAACCATCCTTTTCTGCCAAAAGAAAATATTTCTTAAAAATTGTCAGTTTGTATGATCATTTTCTCTGCACATTGAAGAGTTTCCAGCGTTGTGGCTCTTATGGTATGTTAAGAATTTGTGTCTATAAATCATTTATACCAGCATAATAAAATATGTTTTTTTTTATTTTAACATTTGCGATGTTTTGATTTTCATCCAACATTTTGATTCATCTAAGGACTCAGATGATAATTTCCTTTTCTTTGGATATTCCCATATTAGGGTTTAATGACGTTCTCAGTTTCGTGTTTGATGAAATACATTTTTGTTGTGGCTGAATTCACGACAGTCGATGTTTTAGAAACGTTGAACTTTGGGTAAATCACTGTACGAGGTATATATCTTCTTTTGAACGACTGAATAGAATTTCTATATTATTTTCTCAAATATCTTTATGTTGTTATCTTGATTTACTCTCCCGCATAAGATCAATGATTTGAATCATTGCAATCATCGGCTGTTCTTGATGACAATCTCCTATCTATGAAGGCTGTTAGTTGGGATCATTGAAGCAGGGTCAATTATAACAAAATCTAGGTTTCCGTTCAATACGATCGGCCGATGCCATGTTTTCTTTTCCTTTAATTACGTTGCAACAAAGGCATGCAGATCAAACTGATCGTCGGGAACGGATTTTGCCTGATCATCAGAGAGTTTGGCAGATCTTTGGTCATTTATTCGCCGTTATAATCAGTCGTGTGGAGAAATCACTTATTAACACCAATCTTCATCTGGTTCGGCTCCTTCATTTACGAATGCACCAGGCGGTGGTGGTGCAGTTTCGGCGGTTTTTCGATCACCTTGTCTACTCGTTCGTGTGACTTCTGCTTCCTCGGCAGGTGCTGCCGCTGGTTCCACTGCGGCTGCATCTGGAGCAACCGCTGGAGCAGCAGCGGGTTCAGTCGAAGCTGGAACTGGTTCCAAAGCAGCGGGGGCGGAATCAGCTTCAGCAGCTGGAGCCTAAAAAAATATATATATATATATTTGTTCAATGATCATAGTCCTTCATTCAAGATATTTTCCAAGTTTTTGCTAAATATATCAAAGCAATCGCGAGATATATGATTATTAGTAAACTCACTTTAACATAAAAACAAGAATGTGTTTTTTCTAAAGAAAGAAAGTGCGTATAAAATTTACACAAAAGCGTTTATTTTTGAACTTCCTGATATTCAATTATATTGAATTGCATATATGTTATGTAATTTGATATTTTAATCACATATAAAAAAAATTATATGAAGGAGGGGGGTAGTCCCCCCTCCCCATTCCTCACAGCGGGTTAACGACTTTGAGATGCATTTAGAGACAAAACACTAAATGGAGCTATATTGTCTGCAGGTTAGCTATAATGCATGACTGTTCCATCTGAGAGTGGCTACTAACCTTATCTTACCTTCCCGATTCAGGAATCTATTATGAAGATTCAACTTACCTCTTCTAATGCCGGTTCAGCAGGAGGTTGTGTCACCTTGCCAGTCTAAACAAAAGAAATGAGATCACGTTTAAAAGTGTTAATGCATGATTGTGTGAAAATGGACCTTTTAGATATATATCAAAATACAAGTGAAAACATTTTTCTTCATTTGACCGTATGGGTTAATGGTTCCATGTACATGGAAATGGATCTGAATTTCCTGAAATCTCTATAAACAATGAATAAGTCCAAATCACAATTAACAGAATATAATTTTTTTGGCCTAAAATTGGTGTCCATTCAGGCAGAAAACCAAGTCGTACAAAAGATGGTCATTTTTGGTATCCAGATTTTTCTTCGAATTCTACAAAACATTATAAATTGTTTTACGTTGCGAGACTCATAGGTAAGATTTTATGATAGAAAAATGATGTAACATACCGGGTATATAGATTTTCTTCTTTGTCCTTTTGACTTCATGTTTTTATAGTTTTCCCATATCAATTTTGCAGCATATACCTTTGCAATCGTCATATGTTGTGCGTCTAGAATACATACAAATAAGGTTAGAATTAAACATTATATATTATGTTCTTGTGATTACTGTAGAAACTCGACTGATATTTCGTCGATAAAAGTTACACTGGGAAAACTTAAGATTGACTAAAAGCTTCGTCATGGTCTAATCTTACAGAAAAATCTGTCTCCTTGGTATTATCAAACTTTGATATGTTAATCTTCCGAACTACTAGGTGTCAGATAAGGGTTGTCAACAAATTTTCCATTTTGCTGATTAAAAATCATATCATAAAGTTTCTGATTGGTTCAACTAGAAAATTCATCATTCGATATTTTGATAAAACTAAAATTACTTGTAACAATCCGTACTGAACCAATCAGATTATTGATGAAGTGATTTTTAACCAACCAAATGGCTCATATGATTTGATTTCGAAGAAAAAGTACAAACGAGTACATATTACAAATGATGAAATTGACAATATTCAGTAGAGCAGAGCGACAGGTCCTGTCAAACCAGTAACTTACTTCTTGGTGTTCTCGGAATGATGAGATCCAACGTTCGTTTTGTCATGTTTGGCCATGTTGCTTTCAACAGTTTCCTCAAACTTTGATCTGTTGCTTTGAGATTTGCTAAAGTACGAAGATGTATCAAATATAAAAGATTTTCAAAATTTGACTGTCGACTAAATTACTCCTCTCACTCAAAGGATCAGCACCTTTAATCGAAAGAAAAACTGATAATCTCACCCCGCCCCTTCAGGATCAGGGATGGTGGTAAAACTTAGATTCCAATCACACATATATGGTAAAACAAGAATCGAAGGATTTTACAAATTCTATGTGAACCATGGATTGAAAAAGTTTTAAGATTAAGAATAATTTTATTCACAGGAAGGATCCTGCAGGGTCATAGCAATCAACCAAAGGCTATTCCAATGTGCTTTGTCCCTGAAAACCCCTTGGTAACCAAAGCTAGCATTGCACAGGAAAATGAAAAGCTATTGAAAAAAAACAAGACAAAAACGGTGAAAATACAAACAATTTAACTCATAACTTACCATCTTTTGTTCTTATCTGTAAACCAGTTCGGACAAGTGCAAAGAAGGTGCCATTATAATTCACAGATCCATCTTTATAAAGAGTCATGTTCATTTGAACTAAACGCTAAAAACAACATAAAACATCAGTGAAAATGTACAACCTTCTAATTATTTTAATGACTATGGTATAGACTATGATTAAAGAAGTAGAAATCTTTTTAGGGCATGTGCATGAGGAATTATAAAACCTATTCGGGCTGGGGGAAAGATATTTCCTCCTCCCATTGAATAAAATCGTTTCAAACAGAAAATAATGGAGAACAAAAAGACAAAATTCGAGTATGAATTGGACAAAATATTCCAAAACTTCCCTTAGCTACGCCCTTTTATCAACCCTGCTCTTCATTTTTTTTATTTATGATTTTCACCCATTTACATGACATTCCCGATAGAGGCAATATATATTAAGCTCTACTAACGGGGATGGATCAACATTTAACAATCAACGGAATCCATTGCCGAATTTAACGCACCACAAGGGACCACTTGTGGCGAACAGTGATTTATTAGATTACATTACGGGGATCCAGGAGGGATCGAACCCGGGTCGCTCCATTAGGAAACCTGAAACCTAACCACTGAGCCAATGCACCCTAACCACTTTTAAAACGCTCGTGGATAGAAAAAAAAATATCGCAAATATTAATAAATTTAAAAAAAAAACCTCAAAAAATTCCAGCCTAAATAGGGTTAACAGTAAAATAGAAAATCTCTTTGGACAATCCTTAAAATTCATAACATATAACTATGAGCAACAAGTTGAAAATTTAATGCTAATGCAGATATAAAATACCTTGTATGCTACTACTCTTGGGCATTTCAATCCCAATCCAACAGGTGGTAACATCTGTCGTAGCAACTCACATACTTCTGTATGCTTGATACGGCCTCTAAAAAGAAAATATCAAGATTAAATATTAACTATGCTCTATGCAATTTCTGACAGTCCCATACGTGTCCGATGTATTGAGGATTACCTAAAACACTAGTATTTTAAGATCAAAATATATACGTATCTATATATCGGTGCCACAAACGTATACAATGGACTTTCTTTAACTTGAACATCCAGTAGGAATAGAAAAGCATTGAGAAAAGTTTTGCATGTTTTTGTTTCCTTTCTATGAAATGGAAGCAAATTCTTTGAGTGAACTGAATAAAAAATCATTTTATTGAATAAAAAGGGATGAAATGAAATATTTTGAGCCTATCTATATCGCTAAGCAACGTCTTTTGGCGCAACTTCTTTACCCAGCTTCCTTAACGCCGTGTACTTAATTTTGCAAGATCTGTTTTCAGTTCGACGCCATGAATAAAAAATAAAAAATAAAAAGAAGATGTATATTATGTATTTATGCAAATTAATCCCTACTCTAGAGTAAGGGAGCCTGGGGCCTTCTGATTACTTGATTGGTTTTTAAAGAAATTGCTCGTTAGAGTTCGTGTCAAAATTTCGTCTATAACTTTGCATTTTGATTGATTACAAATTTAGATCAGAAAGAAACTAATTGGTTTAAATTAAAATGCCAATAATTTATGTTTTCTTAATGAGTGAAGTATACTCTGAAGTAAACAAATAAAAATCTTGATAAGGTGATATTTTCAACCAAACATATGGTAAATTTAAACAAATCTTTGGAAGAAACCCATATGATAATTTACTTACGTCGCACATGGGTCGAAATCTGACCAAACAGTGTTGAACTCGTCAAGATGATGAGGACCCAAGATACTCGAATCTTCTGTTAAGAAAGCAAAACTGTCCATAATGACAGCAATGAAAAGGTTCATCATCTAAATTTGATGAATATTGTATATATTGTTTTCATATACATATGAAATTATTGGATGGCAGATATGGGCAGTGTCAATAGTATTAAATGGATAATAGGATGCGTAATATAAGGAATATTTGTGAAACGATTCAGATTTCTATCAACAAAATCAAAAATAAATCATGTGTCAAGAAACAATGTCTTTTGAGGCATTTATAAAAAATTCGCCTGCGTCTATGTCTGCGTTTGCGCCTGTGCCTGCGTCTATGTCTGCGTTTGCGCCTGTGCCTGCGTCTGCGTATGCGTCTGTGTCTTTGTCTGTGTCTGTGTCAAGTCTGCGTCTGTGTCTGTGGCTGCGACTGTGCCTGCGTCTGCGTCTGCGTCTGCGTCTGTGTCTGTTCCTGCGCCTGGTCTGTGTCTGTGTCTGCGTCTGCGTCTGTGCCTGCGCCTGCGCCTGTGTCTGTTCCTGTGCCTGCGCCTGCGCCTGCGTCTGTGTCTGTGTCTGTGACTGTGTCGATGTCTAAGTCTTCGTCTTTGCTTGCGTCTGTGTCTGCGTTTGCGTCTGCGTCTGCTTCTGTACCTGCGTCTGCGTCTGCGTCTGTACATGCGTCTGCGTCTGCGTCTGTGTCTGCCGCTGCGTCTTTGCCTGCGTCTGCGTCTGTGTCTGCTCCCGCGCCTGCATATGTGTCTGTGTATGTGTCTTTGTCTGCGTCTGTGTCTGTTCCTGCGCCTGGTCTGTGTCTGTGTCTTTGTTTGTTTCTTTGTCTGTGTATTTGTTGCGTCTGCATCTGTGTCTGTTTCTGCGTCTGCGTCTGCGCCTGTGCCTGCGTCTGTGCCTGCGCCTGCGCCTGTGTCTGTTTCTGCGCCTGCGCCTGCGCCTGCGTCTGTGTCTGTGTCTGTGACTGTGTCTATGTCTAAGTCTTCGTCTTTGCTTGCGTCTGCGTCTGCGTCTGCGTCTGCGTCTGTACCTGCGTCTGCGTCTGCGTCTGTGTCTGTCGCTGCGTCTTTGCCTGCGTCTGCGTCTGTGTCTGCTCCCGCGCCTGCGTATGTGTCTGTGTATGTGTCTTTGTCTGTGTCTAAGTCTGTCCCTGCGTCTGCATCTGTGTCTGTGTCTAAGTCTGTGTCTGCGTCTGCGTCTGTGTCTGTGTCTGTGTCTGTGGCTGCGTCTGTGTCTGTGACTGCGCCTGCGCCTGCGTTTGCGTCTGTGTCTGTGTATGTATCTTCATTTGTATCTGTGCCTGCGTCTGTGTCTGTGTCTGCGTCTATGCCTGCGTCTGCGCCTGCGTCTGCGTCTGTGGCAGTGTATGTGCCTACGTCTGCGTCTGCATCTGCGTCTGCGTCTGCGTCTGCGTCTGTGTCTGTGTCTGCGTCTGCGTCTGCGTCTGCGTCTGTGTCTGTATCTGCGTCTGCGTCTGCGTCTGCGTCTGCGTCTCTGTCTGTGTCTGTGTCTGTGTCTGCGTCTGCGTCTACGTCAGCGTCTAATCCGAAATATCATACTATTCCCCCGGTATAGTAGGTTTATTTTCGTGTGAAAAAATTGGAAACAAGATACTTTATAATACTATGCAAAAAGTACTTGAGATAAATTACACTTACCAAGAAAGAACAGAGAAAGACAAATGAGATGTAATAGAGATATGCGACAGGTGTCCCGCAGTACTCTTGTCCCTCAGGTACAGCTTTAAGTGCTTTATCACACACAGCTCCTGGTCCACATGCAATCATGATATTTGGCCAATTTTCACCACTTGAGACACTTAAAAGAAAAAGGAATTGTATTCAGAATATTTCATCTTGTTTGTTATTCAGTATCCATCTCTTTAGATAATAGGACAGATATAGGGTTTAGTCTTTTTTAACCTATCAGTAGGTGGGGGGTCGATGATTGACGGGGGTTATAAGGTATTCTAGAACATCTTTAGGGGGGATGAAAATTAGTATACTTCTCTTGAAGAGAGCTGAAAAATTACTTAATTGTTTTAATATTGAGGGGATTGAATTCAATCTTCGTGCGAGGGGGACTAAATATTATACATTTTTTTTGCAAGGGGATCAAAATCTTTGATAGGGTTCTAAGAGGGGGATTGAACATTTACGCTGTGCCTATTGAAATATGCCCACTCCCATGCTGAAGACTTATAAAAGATTAACCCCTAATTAACTTGTATTTTAAATGTCAAACCGATACGCCAATTCGACGTCCAATAGGAGAGAACAGGTATGTCAATAATGATCATCATCTTACTAGATTCTTTATCAGTATAGCTTTGAAACCAGTTTAAATCAATCAAAGTCAATATATGGTCAATTGTAAATGTTTTTTTATCCAAATGAAGGAGTAAAATGCCGTGCTAATGGAAATGCAGAAAAGACACATCAACTTACCGAAAGATGACTTGAAGAGATGAAAAGAATGATCGGAAATGATTGTTTCGATTAATTTGTGCGTAAGGATCTTCATCGCCCATATCGATTGATATAAGAGGGAAAATCTGAATAGAGAAAGAATGAATGATTAGTGGTCGTAAAATTTTGGCTATTTTAGTCATTTGGTTGATTAGATAAAACATCATCAAGGTTCTGATTGGTTAAATTTAAAATGTAACAATTTGATGTTTTGTCAAAACCAAACTGATAAAGAGCTTCTATATGAATCATTCAGAATGTTGATGATGTAATCTTCAACTAGTCAATCGGCTAAATAATTTTTGTCGGGTTAACTTCCACTGTGGAATTATACTATATATATAAATCTAAAATCCACCCGGGAGCGCCTATTTCTCACTGGAGTTAAGTAAATATAAAGTTATATTGTCCCATACAATTATCACCAAGGAGTTCAATTAGCTCATTATTTTGGAGGCACTATTTGAAACTCACCAAAAGCACTTGATTATTGTATATTAAAAGCTATACGCATAGTTATTCTGTATGGAAAATCTTGAATTCTTCTGAAAGCAACGGTAAATATTTTGGCCAACAGCGGGGAGAAATAAGGACAATTTGGAAAAAAAGGGGAAAATAAGCGATAAAATATGCGTATCATTATCTTTCGTTATCAAAGTAAAAAAGAATTATTAGTCTTATACTATTATAAGATTTAAATGTTAGTTTAATTTTGATGTAATTTCTTTTCCAGCAAAATAAATATTTCTTTTCTATTCTATTCTATTCTATTCTATCTCAAATATATAAAGAATTAACATTACCTGCATCCCAATGATTCCATACACGAAAAACAGCAAAGTAATCAACATACCGACGTATGGTAAAGCCTAAAAAATGACATCAAAAAATAGATGACATCAAATGTATTTGTTTTGGAACCTTAGATCTGTTAAGACCCCGCTCTTTTTCATGACATAGGCCTCATCAATGCTTGAAACGCCACTGAGTAAAAAGAAGAAATGAGAAAAGAAATGTTATCAAAACCATACCTTGAAGGATTGCAAAAACGTCCAGAGTAAGATTCTCAACGAACGGAATCTTCTCAGAAGTTTGATCAACCTAGCAGCACGACAAAGACGAAAGATACTTGTGTCGATAGGAATCGTACCTGGTGGCTGAAATTATAGTTGGAAATGAAATAAGGTAAAATAAGGACCATTAGAAAAACAAAAAAATCTTTGTACATAAAATTGTTTTTTTCCTACGTATAATCGAAATAATCAAGTAACTATAACATCTGCGTTGCATCAAGCACATTAGATTTGCTAGATAAGCTGAGAAAAACGGGGCGTGATACTAAAACAGGGATGGGGTCTTATCTAGTTTTACATCAAAAATAGAAACAGGGTTACTTTTAACAAAATGCAAATTTTTAAAAGAGAATTCAAAACGTACCAGGAACTTTTTTATGATAAAATCGAGCAAACTACCAAGAACAATGACTAAATCAAAATTATTCCAGCCATCTTTCCAGTAATTCTAAACAAAGTCAGGAATGAAGTATAAATTAGATAATTACGTCACGTTGGTGGAAGAGAGGGTTTATTATACTTTTCGTGATGCAGCGTAATGACAAATGAGGGGAGTGACGGGGCAGTGGTGGGTCTGGAGTATATTAAGTGTATTCATGAAGACACTCATTTTAGATCGAAAATTTCATTTTTTGGTTAGAATAATGGTAATAGAAGATGAATAGGTCACGAAATATGAGTTTCCTAGCGTTTAGAATGCGTCTATCACCCTTGACCGACCATTGGGAACCTTCTAGAAGACCAGAATTGAGTGAAATCATTTTTGAAGGTAGTCAGAGAAACGTCCAGATCCGCAAATGAGGGGTGTTTGGTCCGTGACGTCACGGGAATATTTTTTGTTTTGCTTTTTATCAGAAATAATGCGTTTTCAGCTTCATTAATTCGATCTTTGTCTTTTGCTTCTTAGATAAAAGAGGTTATCTGACAAATTGTTACGGCACGATAGAGGATCTCTATTAAAAATAATCATATTTAGCGTAACGTAAGGCATATTTAGCGTATCGTAATTATTGAGTTATTGAAGTCTAATTATAACTGTGCAAGTTATGCTTGTTAGAATAATCGTAGTTATTATATCTATATACGAACTATAGAATAATAAGGTAGTTTTTATGATATTGGTAGATTGGTAAAGTCTTAATTTTGAAGCAAATAGAAATTAGGGAGCTTTTAATTGTTATCAAATGATTGGTGAAAACAATGTATCATTTTATAGTAATAGTCATAAGCCGGTGCAAAAGATGTGAAATAAATAGAACTGGTTGTAGTAGTTTTTGCGTCGAAGTCAGTTAGTCAGTTGGTGGTCCAACCCTTATTTTTATATTATAGTAGTAGTGATTTAATAGTTACAACACGCAGAAAGGAAGGGAAAGCCTTTCGTGCCTTTCCCAAGATAGCATGATGAAAAAAGAGTGTTGAGATACTTGGTATGTAAACGGTACGGATGGGGGAGGGTCTAGAAAGAAAAACTGGTGAAATACCAATGCATAATATTTTGAGCGTTACTTTAGAATAAGCAAACGGGAACAGAATTTGATGTTAAGTGCATGGTCCCAATATTCATCCAATACATTCAGCAGAGCTTTAAAAAGAAGAAAGAAGATTCTTCGTTAATACTTACACATCCTAATGCAAAATACTTTATGGCAAATTCGAAGACAAAGATGAAGGCAAAGAATTCGTTAAACTTCGCCATCATTGCTTGAAACGATTCAGATTGATCCTCGAACTAAAAAAAAAATAAGAGAAAAATTGTAGTAAAGAAGGGGTAGCAGAGTGCAGAGTGCGGCGTGTTTTTCTTTTATCCCTTATCATTCTTCGTTAATCACTTTTAATCACTGTTAATCTTAATGGCTAATCTTTGGTTAATCTTAGTAAATCTCTGATGATCCATGATAATCTCTGTAAACTGGTTCACTTACGAAAACTTTGTATTGAAGAAAAAATTTAAATTGTAAATAAATAAATCAGTTACTACATAATGTAATATTCAACCAATCAATAAGTTTTTTGTTTGTATTTTTGTATTTTTGATATTCATTTGCATAGGTAAAAAAACGATAATGTTCATTTAGTTCAATCAAAAGTTCGACACTTCCTCTAATGCGCACTACCTGTGATCGGAAGACCATTTATTCTGTATATTCCTTTCATGAGCTACAACCATGTTTTGAGTGGGAGCCCGTTCGAAACAAAATGAAGACCATATTGTTCCGAAACACGCAACCACACAAAAAATGATCGATTTAATTGATGTGTACTAACTCTGTTTACTTCTTTCATAAGCTAAAGCCATCCTTTGACTGGAAGAAGTTTAGAACAAATTGAAGATAATCTTGATAATTCTTCAACTCTCAAAGAATTCTTTACATGCAGCAACCAATTACCTTCTTGTTTGTCTTTTTTTGTTTTTGATATTTTTGCGTTAGTAAATAACGATATATATTAATAAGAAAAGATAAATTGATGTTTACTTAGTTAAAGCAAACTCCGATACTTTTATCTCTAATGCTTCAATCGCCAACTTTTTTAACCATTAATTCTGTATATTTCTTTCATTAAATTGATGTAACCATTAATTCTGTATATTTTTTTCGTGAGCTAGAACCATGTTTTGAGTGGAAGCCCCTTCGAAACAATTTTTTATTGTTTCGAAACAAGCAACCATACAAAAAATGTTCGATTAAATTGATGTACACTAATTCTGTTTACTTTTTTCATAAGCTGCAGCCATCCTTTGACTGGAAGAAGTTTGGAACAAATTGAAGATAATCTTGTTTCAAACACGCCGCCAATCAAAAAATGGTCCATTTCAATCCATTTTGAAAACTCCTTAAAGTACGAAGTTCAACGAATCATAGCGATAGTAATAAAATGGCAAAGACGATTCTAAGCATCATTTGATGATTGTTCGGCCCATAGAATAATCTTGCCAGACATATTTGTGTATTTTCTTCAACTCCCAAAGAATTCTTTACACGCAGCAACCAATTACCTTTTTGTTTGTCTTTTTTTGTTTTTGATATTTTTCCGTTAGTAAATAACGATATATATCAATAAGAAAAGATATCTTGATCGCACCAATTAGAGATAGATATTTGTTCAAAGTGTCATTATTCAATGAAGTCTTAAAATTAGATCAGGTTTCTTTAATGATGTAATTTCCAACAAATTCAATCATCACTGAGTTTATTCCATGAGAAGCATCGATAAAAATTCGACTAATAATAATCGGGATTGTCGCCAGATTATGGCTAATTCAATTCCTTGATTGGTCCGTGATTACATCATCAATATTTCAATTGGTTATTTAAGAAATATTCTCTTTATTTTTTATTTTTCAAAAATTGTGATATTTTAAATTGAGCCAATCAAACGGTTAAAATAGACAAAATTTGGCGATAATTCTTTATTCCTTATAGTCCATTTTCCGAATTTCCAGATGTACTTCTCATCGTAACGTCCACGTAAAATAAATCGTTGACACGAAATATCCATTCCAAAGTCGAAAATAAACTTATTAAAACTAAATCTTGATTAATAGAATTAAATTAATAAAAAGTCATTTCTTACGATGCTCTTCGACTATGCAATAAAAATGACTTGTATACTTGAATACATCACAAGGGTATTTTTATGATTTCAATACTTTATTATTGCCATTGATCATAAATAGATCTTGATTAGGTCATTTGTTATTCAAAGTAAAACACTTTTGACTGGAAACATTATGAGACCAGTTAAAACAAACTGCAGTCTTGGTTTAATTCTTATATTGATGTATCCAGTTTTTTTTATTAGACCAGCAACAACAAATCATCTATGTTAAAATTCTTGTTTTCATTTTCTGTTACACACTGTAGCTACCATTTTGACTGTGCCAATCATTGAAATACGTCATCAGTGACGACACACTGAGAAGGTGAATATTAAAGCAACCTTTTTAACTGGGATCACTACGAAACTAGTTAAAACAAACTACAGTCTTAGGATCCCAGTTAAAAAGAAAATGCATCCATCAAGGATTGTTATGGTCTAATTCTTATATTGATGTATACAGTTTTTTTCAGATCTGTTTTTTAAATCTTGATTAATTCAGTAACTACAATTCATCTATGCTTCTACTCCAATAGAAGTAAGAGAATGATTAGATCGTCGAATATCCATTTAATTCTCAAGCGCTTTTAAAAATTCTTGCAGTTCTTCTCTGGGTCCACTCCAATGGACCTCAGAATGTCATTCGTTGTTTCTACCAAAGCAACCCTTTTGACTGGGAACACTATGAAACGAGTTAAAACTAACTACAGTCTTAAGATCCCAGTCAAAAAGAAAATGCATCCATCAAAGATTGGTATGGTTTGATATTTATAATGAAGTATTCAGTTGTTCTAATCGCTTTGTTTTTCAAATCTTGATTAGACCAGCAACAACAAATCATCTATACATCCACTCCAAAAGAGGCATTAGAATAATTAGATCATTGAATATCAATCCTTTATTGATTAATTTTAATGCAGCTTTTAATAATTCTTTCAGTTTCTACTCTGGGTCCACTCCAATGGACCTCAGAATGTCAATGTTGTTTATATCAAAACACCCTTTTTGACTGGGAACAGTAAGAGAAAAGTTAAAACAAACTGCAGTCTTAAGATTCCAGTCAAAAGAAAATGCATCCATCAAAAATTGGTATAATTTGGTCTTTCCGGGGTTTTTCATCGATGTTTTTTAAATTTTTCAAATATGTGTAAATATTCCGTACAAGGCATAATTTTTTGAATTATCTTCTATTCTTGTCTTGAAAACTTTATAAATCCATACATGGTGTTCTTAAGCCATAAGTCACTAAATCGGTGAGAGTTGAGCAAGTAATATAATGACACATTACCATGAACATTATGAAAAACTGCATCATATAATGACATTTAAACCAATTATTTTTATTCATTGTACTTTTTTCCATATTTAACTTTTACTTTCCCCATCCTTTATACCTTATGTATCTCTTTTGAAAGAATTTATTGCATATTCTCCTAGCATATTATTCAAAAGCTTCTTCTACCTTCTTCGGGAGAGAGCATTTCATCTGGTCAAGCACATTCCTTTTTAAGTAATAAAAAGAGATTGTACAAACCCCAGATGAATTACTGCATCATGTGATAACCACAAAAGGGTCCATTTCAATCTATAGGGGTTGTCTAACAAATTATAGGTAAATTTGCTGATTTATATCATTTGAATATGGCATTCAAGCTTGTCATTCATCTTGATTTACTCAACTTCTTAAATATTATTTTGTTCTCAACGTATGGATGGATTACCGCGAAATTAACCAGAATTTAATAAAATAAATGGTTTCATCTCTCAATCAAATCTCATATATTCCTTCTGTCCATAGTTCCAAATCAGATTTTCATTTAACTAAGTGGGCATTTCATATGAGTGAGCAGATATTCTTTTTTGAGCAATGTTCTACAAAAAGACCATGTGCAAACCCAAATGAAAACCCATCATACAAACCCCCTTCTCTCAGTAGCCCGATGAGATCGACCACGGTGGCAATTACTCGCAAAAATCAGCACCTAGGTGAACTTCTAACATTTTTTTTTCACTTCCCTAGTCATCTTATACTGTACCCATTACTATTTATCAAATCAATTAAAGACAAATCTGACCCCGTCAGAAACTTTCTAGCCTTATCAGAATTCTATTCTCCAAATTATAACCTCGGTGAACTTAAGGCGTCCATCGGAGACAGTGGAGATATATTATGGCATTCAACCCAATAATCTCTTTCTTTTAATAATGCTTTTCCTTCCACCTCATCTATCTTTTATATCTTCTTCTTTTTCCTTCTAAAACATGGAATTCAGTTGTCGAATAGATCTCTTACATACCTATCTTCCCATTCTGATTGACAGTATAACAAAGGAAGCATTTCATGTGAGCTCGCGCCTTCTTTTTCAAATAATATTCCAAAAAAGAACCTGCACAAAAGCCAGGTAAATACCATCACCATTTCCATCATACTATGTCATTATTTTCTCTTCCTTTGTTTTTCTGTGTCTTTACCTTAAGAACATCTTTTTCATAGGACGCAGCTAATATATCCAAGAGGATCTGTTGTAAGTTTTTTCAGATATCACGGATAAATTATTCCTAGAAGGAATTTCTGGATGCAGCGATTTCTATCTCGCACCGACAATTATAAGGTTATAGTTATAAAGCGGATATTCGCTAACTATTTAATGATAAATAAGCATTTTTTAATGTTTGTCCGGGATAATTAGGATAACATTCTATTTTATAATTTTATGGCATTGTAGCCACCCCTAGCAGTGTGTGACGCAAAGAAACTCTCAAGTTTGATAATCTGTACGTTTTCTAATTCTAGTCAGAGATTAAAATTCTATTTTCAACATTCTATTTAATAACACAACTTAAGTTTTTCTAATTACCCCAAACAAACATTGGAAAAAACGTCACGTTAGTTTATTATTTCGATTTATACTTAAAAAGTAAGCAAATATCCGCTAATCAGTTTTTTCTCACTAAATAAATCGGTTGTTCTCCTTATAAATTGCAGTATCTTTAATATAATTTGTAACAGCAATGACTCCAAGTTGCAATATGAGAAATATTTCTCGATTTAACACTCATTGTTCCTGAGATCTTTTATTTTGCTGCACCATACGATTTCCTTCTGATAAGGAATATAACAAAAAACTAATCAACAATTTTTTCGTTATCATCCTAACCAAAAGAAAATTATTCTCCTTATCTTGAAAATCGAGAGGCAATCAGGATTTTTTTTTTTGGGGGGGGGGATTTTTTTTGGGGATTCTTTGGGGGCATTTTTTCTCAAAGCCCCGCTTTTAAAATAATTTGTCAGCAAAGATAAAATAATCATCAAGAAGTATAATCAGATTTGGCATCGCTTAGCATTGTATGTCATTACCAGAAACAGGAGTTCCTTGCGAAGCGAATTTAATCTTCATACTCCGATCTGTAAATAAACAACTCCAATTTGGCTGGATAAATTATTACGGAACGAGTTTTACGTTCCTAATAAATACACAACCAAAATAAAGTTATCAAAAGTCTTCTACATCTGTTCATGTGAGTCATTGACCATTTATTCCATCGAAAATATTGTTAACCTCTCTATTTTTAGCAGCCAGGCACTAATATCTTAAGTCATTTTAAAGATTTGCAGAGGGAACAATTGATGTGATATTTCAAACCCCTGTGAATTTTATCTTTAGATTCGAGTGGTCAACCCATCTAGATGACAGGTAGAATATCTAATGTATTTCATATTTCATTATTATCTTCCCATCCAAGTCGCAAAATATATTTTTTCTCAGACTGCGATTTTTATTTTCAAATTTTGAATCTAAGCTTGCGTTGATCATCGCAGCACCGCACATTTTTTGCTACCGGGGTTCTCATTAAAAAATCTCTTTTGTGTTTGGACACTTTTATACTAGGGTCATGAGTCTTTCTGAACATTTTCTTTTCTAAAAAATGTACTCATCTCAATGATCTCCATGAATAACGCACCTTAACATGATGATTTCTGTTTACCAATTAATAGATCCATATATGGACATTTGTTAGTTGGCTTATTGTATTTTGACTGGAAGAACCATGGCAACACTTTTGACGCATGTTCCTTAATTTTACCACCCAAAATCAAGTACGGAGTTTCCATTTTTAAAGTTTCTTACCATCTTAAATAAAGTATGGTAATTTCATTTTGGAAAGTTTCAATTTTACTTGCTTTTCGAGCAGCCCCCAAATGAAAGCAGCTGCCTCTGTTATGTTGAAATTTTAATTTTCGTTATCTCCCTAACCAAAAGAAAATCTTCGGTAATTATTGTGAGAATTTTATTCCAAATTTGGCCGTGGTTGTGAAAAAATCACCGGCGGTTAATGCTCTTTTAGTAGATTTGGCGTCACTAAGGATACTGTACTTGCAAATTAAATATTCATTTTTCGATCTGGAAATAAACAAATTTATTTCGGCTGGATAAACTACGGCACGAGTTTTACGTTCCTTATTACGCAGCCGAAATAAAAATATTATAGTTTTCATCTATTCATAAGTAATTGTGCAAATATCTTTCTCTGTGGACGTTCTCTCATTTTTCATCCATCTATCAAAAGAAGGTAAGTAATTTCCCTTCTCCATCTGCAAATGCATTACTTCATTTCAAATGGTAAAGCTATGGTACAATGTTTGATATTTGTTCCATAATTAACCATTTGAAACAAAGTAGGATTATTCCATTTTTGATGTTTACTGATATACTCTTATAAGGTAATTGGTTCTGTTTTGTTAAGAATATTTTTTCCGTTATCTTGTTAACCGAAAGAAAATTATTTTCCTAATCTTGAAAAGAAATTGTTAGCAGAGAACATTTTCGGTAATTATTGAAAGAAGTGTCAACGGCAATTGAAATAACCAAAAGGTAGGGAAACTTTCCAAAATTGACCGTGGTTGTGAAGAGCTTTTTGGTATATTTAGCGTCACTAGGGCACTGCAACTTGCGAATTGAATATTCATATTTCAATCTGTTATTAAACAAATTTATTTCGGCTGGGTAAATTATGGAACGAGTTTTCCGTTCCAATTAGCAAGCCAAAATAAAATTGTTATTGTTTTCATCTAAGTAATTGTGTAAACATTTTTTATCTGTTGACGTTTTTTCATTCATCCATTTATCCCAAGAAGGTAAGTAAAACTGTAATCTCTCTACTCCATCTGCTTATGTTTTAGTTTATTTCGGATGGTACAACTACGGCACAATGTATGATGTTTGTTTCGTAATTAACCATGCGAAATAAAGATGTTACTTCAATTTTTGATGTCAGTTTTCTAATAAACCTTAAGTGAAGAAAAAGTAGCAAGCCAATTAAGATCAATCGATCGTACCATTAAGAAAACTTTAATTCTGGCTGTGAGCGTTTAAGCAATGTTGAACATTTTAAATAGGTTAGGGATTGCCTGCAAATTTTAGATAAATCTGTCATCTGATTACATCATGAAGATTCAGATTGGTTCATGTTAAAATGTCGTCAATTGATGTGCTTTGTTTCATCTCAAAATGCTTATTCCAATTCTGAAGAATCCAACCAATATCTTGATACTCTTGATGAAGTAATTTTACTTCATTCTCAATGCTTCACGATCTTCAGATACAAAACGTTTATTTCCAGTTGATGGTGGATATTAAAGTAATACTAATACACCACCATAACACAGAAATAACAGTTTATCAGTACGATCAATCAATCAATCAATCAATCAATCAACCAATCAATCAAGGTTAGCCATGACTATCGAAAAATTTATGCATTTGAAATTTTATCAGAATCTAAAAATTGCGATTTTCTCCATGTTCTTCATTTTCTCCATTTTCTCCATTTTTCTTCTCAGTTTGTATTGAAACAAATACTTAGGGATTTAAATCAGCAATCTCTGGCATAAGGGAATGATTTAAAAAAAACAATGATTCGATATATCGTTGAAATTTTCCTGTTTCTTACCAAATTTTAAGTTTTATCACATTGATTAAAGTTTGTTGTTAATTTATCGAGCTAATTCCAACCGCTCTAACCTCAACATTCGTTTCATCAAATCACAAAGAATATCATAATATTCTACTTTCCAGGTCTTTTTTCATTGGTTCTTCATAGCGGATATTCGCTAACTTTTTAAAGATAAATAATTAACTTGACATTTTTTCCAATGTTTATTTATCTCTAAAAAGAATGCCAATATCCGCTATTCTACACTTTTCCTATTGTAATCTTCATCTTTCAATTACGAATCGGAAAATCGTCTTTATCCATTTACACTCCGTTCCAGATAGAACCAAGTATACATCAATCTCTAAAGCTCTACTATCGCGGATCGATTAACATCTGCAACAAACACAACATTTAACAGTAAACGGGATCCATATGATACTAAACATTCCAATGTAAAAAATATTTAAAAATTCAACAATATTTGCAATCTACAATCTGCATCTCAAAAAACTTTGTTTCTGACTCTTACTTCTGTTAAACAATTGCTACATTCACTCTTTCAGATGAATTTCAAAAATTCCTCTCTATTGACGATTGAGATTCATTGAAATAAATTTATAAAGACCTATTAAAATTTAACAGCTCAGCTAAGTAGATATTTAGTTGGAGTATAAATAATAAATGAAGAGATGTAAGAGTTGTTATAAAATAAAAATGAATACAAATAGTAGAACAAGTATCAAAAATTCAAGAACAATTATCTCCGCAATACTACGTAATAATTCTTTTGCAAATTATAAACAGATTCGTGAAATTATTTAAATTCGTCCTGCTGAGAAAAATACGATGACATTAAGTGACGTAAAAGCTGCGCCCAGAGAAATGAAATGAAAAAGGAAAAGGAAAAAAATAAGAAAATGAAACGAAACGAAAATGAAAATGAAAATGAAAATGAAAAATAAGATCTCGGTTACTTTCAGCTATATAGAAGAAATATGCAGTCATTAAAACTTCCTAGAAATATATACAACATTTACATTAAAAAAATAAATCAAATTAAAACATCAAGGAATAATATACTAAACTCATACAAAAATATTGAAATTATTAAAATTATTAATGTACAAAATATATAGAATTGAATACTTACATCCAACATCAGTACGATGGTGTTCAAGGAGATAAGTGTCATGATAAGGAATTCGAACCACGCTGATTCCATAACAGCCCATGCTTTGTACTGCCATGATTTCACATCTTCAGGCATAAAACGTTCCATTGGTTTCGAAGCCACGCTGAACATAATACTGTTTTTCTAGAGAAGGGAAACATTGAAATTTTGATTAGAAATGGGGTGCAAAAAATACCTTAAATTGAATCCATTCTAGAGCGGAGGGGGGTTCTCCGTTGGTGTTTGAGCATGTGCCATTCTTTAGGGTACCTTAAGCAAAGAAATTGTGTACTTATGTTTTTTTCATTGGTTCCGACATAACATCGTCAACAACCTTAACATCTTCGAAGATCAAGCTATTTAATCTTATCCGACCGCTACCTAAAAACATTTATAATAGTCATGACCCGATGGGCATCCGATCTTTATATCAACGCTGAGTTGGTTTTTCGCCACTAAAATGTCATAAAAAGCGTAATAACTTTTTAGACACACCTAGCCCCGGAAGATACGTCACATTATACTTTTACTTGTATTTTATATACGACTCAAAGAATCTTACTTATTCCTGTTGTAAATAACATCCTTAACGAACATGGTTTGATCGTCAGATATGAATCTATTTTTGTACAGTCATGCTTCTCTCAATTCGATCACTAATCGGAAAATTCTTCTCGCTGCAATTTCTTTTATCAAGCAAACAAAATGTTTTTCGTAGTACATTTCTTGTTTATGTATTGTCCCACCCCCCTACCCAAAATTTCTCTATTTTTTCTCAAATTTACTTATTTATTTATCTTATTTTTTCTAATTTATCAATCTAGTACTAGGATTATTTGTTTTGTTTTTAGGGTATGACCACATATTATTTGTCATCCCTAAAAGGTTGTACTCGTTTTATGTTTTATGTTTAATGCTCTTAGCGTTTCCAATAATCTTCGATATTTTCATTTGGTCCACTCAGCAGTAAAAAAGCATTGTTTGATTTTTAGCATATACAATTACTATTTCCGTAAATTAATCAACAAATATTATTTTGTATGGAAACGAGGTTAAAGCTGCTCAAATTGTAAAATATTTATGATTTGTTTATAGTATTTTGTTAGTTGAGCAGCTTAATCAAAATTGTTGAAATTACTGCTTATAGAATCTTAAATTAAAACTTTCTTCGTTGCCCGACCATGGTGGGCGTCATTTTTAAAAAAGGTTGATTTTCATTCAAGCAAAAGCCCTTTAAACTTTTGCTGGAAAGAAGCTAGCCTAGAAATCAATCCTTAAAAAGACATGGGTATATATAGGCCATGAACATTCTTCTTATAATTATGTATACTTAACATCTATCATAAATAATGGAAACATATCGATAAAATAGGTATACCTCATTTCTGTCGAGTTCCCCCGAATCATTTGCAGCAGCCTGTTCTTGAAATGTCAAAATGATCATACCGACGAACACATTGATGAAGAAGAAGGAGAAGATGATGACGAAGATGAGGAAATACAAAGCAACATACAGTTTACTGTTGAGGATCGGCCCCTGGTCCTCCTCTTGACTGTCAATACCGCTCTGCATTACACTAGGAATACAATGGAAAAAAATGGATTATAGATCATCGCCAAATTTAAGTTAATTTAGCCGATTGATTGGTTGAAAAATACATCAACAAGATACTGATTAGTTTATGTAGGAATGTTTTATCATTTTTCATGTTAGCAAATCATCAATTTGTGACATTTTGAACTGAGTCAATTAATTTTATGATATTGTAATCCCTAACCAATCAAACGGTTAAATAGTCAAAATTTGGAGTATAATAGCATTTTAGTAAATAGCGATTCGAAAAATTTAAGTATCAGGAGAAGAGAGGCAGTAAAAATAAATCTTGCTTCCGAACTGAGAGCTTCCACAAAAGCTTTTTACAACTATTAATACTCTTCTTAATATCACTTACGCCGGCCAACCTTCTCCGGTAGCTGATGTAAAAAGAGTCATCATGGAATACCCGAGGTAATCGAAATTGAATTCTAAACGAGACCATTGGCGCTGATTAACCTAGAAAAGAAAAAGGAGAAATGGTGAATAACAAGCTTTTGTTGAAAAGTAACGTTTTCTGTAATCCGGGGTTGATGAAAGAAATGTCTCTCAAAAAATATTCTTTAAGACTAACCTTATAATACAATTAATACAATTTCCGACCGTGTAAGATTGCAGCCCGACAGAAATTATTAATTTTTCGACTGTATTTTTTTAACTGGGCATTCTGTCAGGTTCTTAAAAAAAATATATATTGTCTTGTTGGTTCACGGAATAACGCCCTCTACCCTTTTCTCACTTTCTTAAATTTCCATAAACGGCTCTCTCGCCATGACAGAGAAAAATGAAGAACCGTTAAAGAGGAACCGTTCAACTGGGAAACAGTATATTATAACAATTGAAGACAAAAGTGGATATGACAGAGCCATAGAAAATGGTCAAAGAAAATCACTGCATTTCATAAAAGACCACTCTCATTCCTAGCAGTTTTTCAAATGGATTTTTCAAAGGATAACAGTTAAACTCTAAACAGTCTAAAAAAGAACAACAGAGTTCAACAGTGTTGTTATTTTCCCTTTTCGGTGGTTCGTGTACTTCAGTTTATACTTACATAGGGGAGCTATAAATTTTTCATACTTACCACGGGTTTATGATAATCGAATTCGTCAAATGTTATGAATGTACCCCTAGAAGAATAAGAATTAGTTTTAAGAAAATCTGAATTGCTTAGAATAAGAAATCAGTGCTGTAGAAAGTTCTAATTTAGATGGCAGAGCTATTCGACAGCCTTGAAATGTACTACATAAAATGTACGTTATAGGCAAGCAACTTTTTCAGAAACCAGCATTTTTTTTTTTGAATTTTGCTATCCGGCAAAAAAAGAACTTTCTGTAGGAATGTAAGGAAGATATGCATCTCCTGCATTTTTCCTGACGTCTCTTATACGCACCAAACTACTTGATAGTTCATCTTAAGTGTTTAGTTTAATTCAAAATATCACGATTCGTAGTTTTGTCAGAATCTTGATCAGAGCTTGTCGTAAGAAACGCACTTTCGCACGCGCGCGACTCTCTAAACTGATGCATTATGGTCACCCGCCTTTATATACCACTAAAACTCAACTTATTCCGATGTTTATTATCTGTCGACTTATTACATTCACTTCCATCCAAACATCAAAATGACGTTTAAAAGGACAGAACAGAATTGCGAATGCTATGACTGTTGAAATCTAACTACATGAGAGATTTTTGATGAAGCAACAAAATTCAATATAATCCAATACAATTCAATTTCCTAAGGGATTTTCTCCAAATTAACGTTAGAATTTACCGATTGATTATTTTACAATTACATCATCAAAAATCTGATTGGTTATTTAAGAAACTTTTTTCAAAGCTCAAAAACAAGAAAATGATTTTAAGGGAACCAATTAGGTTCTTGATAATGTAATTTTGACCAATAAAACAGCAAATTGACCCATAATTTGGAGATATTCTCTAAATTAGTGTATTTTTCTACTATTTTTTCATCGAAACATAGATTAATGTAAAACGCAGGATTACTTACTGGCACTCATCTTCATATTCTTTAGACTTGTCATTACAAACTTGTAATTTTCCCTGAAAATAAACATAGTCAAAAGTCCGGATATTTTAGCAATTGTCAATAGTCAATAGTCAATAGTCAATAGTCAATAGTCATAGTTCCAAAAGATAAAATAAGGATATTAGCTGACTGATGAAACCTAATTAATATTTACCAAAAGTTGTAGTAAATTTTGAAAATTGAACCTATTCTGTTTGCTCTCATTTTGAATAAATTTTTCAATTTATAGTATTTGAGCAACTTAGTCTTAAATAATAGAAAAATGACTCTTATCGAAAATGGGTGTCTTCATGAAGACATCGAAGACTTTCTAAATCCGCCACTGAATATGTGCAATATCAAAATAGATACAATCTGAATATCGTAATTTACTCACCGAAAATAACTGGATCCCCATAACGGAGAAAATGACCAAGAACTGCAGAATGATAATTAGAATGTTGAAAACATTCTTTAAAGAGAATATCATGCATTGGAAAACAGCCTGAAAAAAAGATATGAATGAAATGAAATTTGTATGGTCTTATCAAAGCCTGGACATGAAACGCGCGTATAATACACGTCTCATAACAAAATGACACAGATATATCCATGCGATGCGACGTTTGATCGAACGATTATGAAAACAGATAAGTTTTGTTATACTTTTCACTCTCATTGAAGCTTGTTTTGTTTTTTTGTAAAATTTACATAAACGTCCAACCTAAATTATCTGGGAAACTCTACCCGGGTATAAAAAAGGTTCGGATCCAAATCCGGTACAAAAGATTTCTGTTCCGAAATAATTCAATTTTTTTTGATCCAGAACCCTTGACAATACGAATATGGCATGAATTTTGAATGGTGATAATCAGAATTGTTATAATTAAATGTAAAAAAGCTTGGTTCGGAGAAGAAATTCCTTGATCCGGTCCGAAAAAAGGGGAGTTCATGTAAGACGTAAAAATGTATAGGTAAATGATTAACCTAAACAACAGCTGAACTCACCTTTAACTTTGGAAGTTTATTTATGGATTTGAGAGGTCTCAGTACACGAAGGATCCTCAAAAACTGTACAATAGATTTGATGGTTGGAGAAGCATCTTTGTTACTTCTAGAATAAAATAAGAACGAAATAGATTTAAATATGCCTGTCCTTCACGAAAATTTCCAAACCGGAATAGTGGGAAAATCTTTTGTCCTTTTTATCGTTTTGTCCTCTACCGAGCAAATTAAATTAAGAATTTATGAAAAAAGTCAAACTAGGTGGAATTAATATGGAACAGATGCCAAGGGTGATCACCAAGAATTTATATGTAAATTCTGAAAACGAAACAAAAAGTCAACTCAATAATAAATGGAATATGCAGAATGCCAATTGTACTGGTATTTCATTTTATAAGTCATTAATTTCGCCCCTTCTTGAAAGTCATTATTTAACATAATGGTATAAACTTTGGTAAATATATTGCCCAAAACCTCTTATTTCTTCCCCACACCATTTTCCTATTTTTCTTATTTCTTCCCGTGCCAAACAATAGAAATCGCTTTATTTCTTCATTCTTTTACAAATTTCGCCTTTTTCTTCCTCAACCCCAGTGAATGCGCTGTTGTAATTATGATTATCATGGAATACATTAATATGATATGACAAAAATACTTGCTCATAAAAATGAGCCTTTCAACTGAATTGAAGCTAATATGGACAACTTTACCCCAACACGAGTGACGTGATAGCACACACAACAACAAACATGTCAGCACAGTTCCAACTATCACGACAGTATGAGCCTGGATGTAACACGAAACCATAGTTGATCACCTAGAAAAAAAGAGAAGATTCAATTGAGCAAAAAAACAATCTTTATGACAAACGTTGTATTTTTTTGTGTGTGTATGTGTGTATGTGTATCCGATTCTTGGGACAGAAGACTTTTGCTGATTCCTTATATCTATAAAATACGCAAAAGGTCAATTATAATTTATTACAGGAAATCAACAACCAATGATCGGACAAAATGCTTAACAACCGGAAGAAATTTATATTAGTTGAGTAGTGGGGAAAACCATTTTGAAGAAAATTACAATCATTTCGTTATAATGGGCCCAGAATAACCCATCCCCATCTAAGATAACATACGCATCATGATGCTGTTTCTTTTGTTTCTCAAAAATATGTGTCATGAAAACACAGAATATTGGAATGAAATCCTTTTTTAGACAATACTACGTTGATTCTTGGCACACATTAGAACTAAAAATAACTATTTATTAAATGGTGATAAAGTGAAGCTTTTTTCACGAGATAAAACCCGAGATTTTTTATTTTTCGAGCG
>JAUKPT010000114.1:0-27329 GCA_032273505.1 Nanomia bijuga | reverse complement strand
TATTGTCAGACATTTTCTTGATAGAATTGTCGTACAATGTTACTTAATATGAGCAGCTTTTACATACATGTGTATAAATTTGATAAATAAAATGAAAGGTAGACTTTTGTGAAGTCATACTTCAAACATAATTCAAACACAGAAAACTAAAATTATAATAAAATCGATATTTGCAATTTCTTGGAAATACATGATTTTCTAATTTCATTTTTCGCTATTCCGCTTAGTTTTTAAAATGGGCTCAACATGCGTCATAACATGTGTGATTCTCGAGTTATGATAATTTTGGTACAAACATTTTGTAAAAATCCGGGGATCGACGAATTTGACCAAAATGAAAGGTCAAAGGTCTTTTTGAACATTAAACAGTATTTATTTACCTACTGTCAGTAAAATATCGACCAGATGAAAATATAACCGGAGGATTTCAAAAAAAATGTTGAAAAAATGTGAACCCCATGAGCTAAAATATTATCTATTTTTGATGATATTTTTTGGGTCGGATAAAAAATTTATGAAGGGATGACCCAATTGCCAAAAGTTTTTCTGGAGATGTTAAGACAAGATATGTGAATGCATTGAACCCTAGAGTTTTCTACTTAGACTTGTCTTGTCTTTAAGATATTCTTATTTTAAGGTACAAATTATAATATTTAAAAAAAAAATTATCTAAAAAATATCTTTTCACCAAGATCCTAGTTCAATGCATAGGTATGGACTAGATTAATCATCAAAATCAACCAAAATAGCATCATTCGTGAAATATCACCCGACCAATCATAATTTGGTGTTGTTGCTATGCAACAACTTAACTTGAAATATTAAAAGATTTTGATTTCATGCTTTTAGAACATGATGCGTGGGAATGGAATTGGTATTTTTAACGGAAACCCCATCCCTCTTCAAATGCAACCCTCTCCTCAGGTAACCCCCTTTACTACACAAAAAGCTTACCTCCTCCCCTCTTAAGTTAATTTTGAGAATTCCCTTAGTGCCTTAATTTTCATAAATCATAATGTAGTTTAGTAACAAAAGAACAAAGCAAGATGAAAAAAGGAAAATGTCCACTATTTTTTCCCAAAGCTTTTTTTATTTGTTGGCATAATACCCCTAACCGGTGTCATGATTATGTATGTTGAGTTAGAAGTTTATATCTTGTGCCCTTGTTGAGATATTAAACCATTCGTCCTAATCTCAAAACCAAAAAGAATACTTATTTGAACTTTCCCTGAGAATGATAGAAACCGAAATAAAGTAAAGAAAAAATATAAAGATAAACTTAAAAAGGTGAGTTCTTTTCTTGAACAAGTAAGTTATCTCTCAGATTGATCTTATGATTCTTCTTTAAACTTTGTTGAGTTTTCTTAATCTTAAGTTTTTGCATTTTGTAAGTAATTCATTATCCATTCGTGTAAAAGAGGATTGCACAAGAAAAAGGAGTATTTATCTCCTTCTTATAGCAAAATACCTTGCTGAAAAAGTTGGGGTTTGCGGTATATTACAATTGCTTCTTGATATTTTTGTCTATCAAATACAGACTTAAACATGAATGTCCCCGAATAGATAGAGTAAGCCAGATATATGGAATCTGGTAATTAATTAATACTTGAATCTATTGTTTATAAAGAATTAGATTAATGTATTCTTTAGCAGCAAGTGCAAGTATCGATATGTTTACAGATAAGTCAGGATAAAAAAAAGTCAAAAATAAGATTAAGAGTGAATTCAATATATAGCATATTTACATTATCGTCCTTGGAATAAAATGTAAATTGAATGCAAAGTACACCCATGTCTCTAGTATTTGAGAGAATCAACGTGGAGTGAAGCAGGAAATAAGAAAATCAGCATAGTGTAATTGGTGAGTTGACTTATGGATACCGTTTGATTTCAATGAAAAAGTAGAATAAGGGGCTAAATATTCTTTGATCTTTTTTGAGGGGTTCTAATCTTGTAGATTTTTCCAATAAAAATGGTTGTTTTAGGCGAGACAGGACATTGACTTGAGGGTGTAACACAGAAAGAAATCAAAAAATTGATCGATGGGTATATCACTAGAAACACTCTCGTACATTTGAGAAGAAAAATCAAAAAAAACCTCAAAACTCCAAAACTCTGTACATGGTTTTTAAGTGATATACCCCTCGACTTAAATCAATTCAACAAAATGTTAAAGTTCTTCGCCGACTGGAGGTTCACTTGATGGCGGGGGGGCAAACCGATTGGCTGATACACACGCTTGACAAATTCTCTTATCTCCGTCTTGATGAAATCTTTTCCCACTCAGCGAAACTGAACATTGCGAGCATACGTAGCAATCGTAATGAAAGTTCTTGTTTTTTTTCTTGATGTATTGTTCGTTCTCCCCGAGTATAGGTTTGTAGCATACGTCACACACCTTGGTACCGAACAGAAGAAAACACCGTTCACAGTAGTTTTGATTGTCAAGCATGTGGACTCTTTTATCTACACGAAAATTATGAAACGATCTCTAAACGATTCATCATAGATAGAACGCTTAACAACCCCGACCAAGTGTTCTTTTTAGGACAAAATGAAAATAGGAGGAGCGTTTACCGGGGAACTATTAAAAAGCTAAAACTTCATAGCGCCTGATTCATGAAGAATTAAATGTTCTACCAAGGAGAACCACTGACCCCTCAATTTTCGATCTTGGGAGGATAAACTAACTTTTTCTTTCCATCGGGGAACTATCTAGGACTCACCGGGAATATTTGGCACTTAATCAGGAGGTGCCTACAGTAATAAAAACAACCGGTCTCACAGAAACCGTGAGAAAAGAAATTCTAACCGGGCGAAATCCCACGAGTACATCGCAAAGTTTCGAAAATATTTGACCGGAACAGACTTTAGGCAACAGCTGTTAACTACAACAAATATTTGTTAACAAAATCTGATTGGGACAGATAAATTGGCAAAGAAAATTAACTGGGACAACTAATTGTTGACATTTGCAAATTAGAATCAATTTTGACTTGGACAATGAAAATAAACGACCAGGAAAAATATTTTATCATAATTTTGACCGGGGCACAGCATGAAATTGACCAAGTCCACTTAAATCCTTCTGGGACAGGATTTTACGACAATTTTCCTACTAGGACGACAACAAAGAACCAATTTCTCACTGGGACACTCACTGTATCATATGCCACTGTTTCTGCGAGACAGGTTGTGAGAAACATTCAAAACTTAAGGACTGCGAACTTCCTAAATGTGAAATGTGAACATGAATTCAGATGATAGAAACCTTAGGGATTGTCGCCAAAACATGGCTAATTTAGCCGATTGCAACGTTGAAGATTACATCATCAAGATTCTGACTGGTTCACGAAGAAGCGTTTTCATCATTTTTAACAAAACATCAAATTGTAACATTCTAAATTGAATCAATAACTTTCCTGTGAACATAATTCCTAACCAATCAAACGACTAGAATAGCCGAGATTTGGCGCCAATCCCTTACCTACTAACGTTTCACGACATTGTGTGCAGACGAAACATTCCGGATGGAATACTCTTGAATCCAATTTAGCCATTTGGTTCTCTACAGCAAAGTTGCACTTTGCACAGTACTGAAAGAAAATGAAATGATCGGTTAAATTAACTAAAATAAATATTCTAATATGTGTTGTTTGTGTAGGCCTTCAATCAATGCATTGTCCAAAATTTGACTTAAATTATGAACTTATTTCCATTAATCAACGTTAATCAATCAATGAATTAGAAAATACCTTGGAGCTTGAATAAACGTGAGACTTTATAATTCATTTCATGAAAGTTGGACAACAAAACGATGAATAGAATTAAAGTACACCTTCGACAGCTACATTTCAGTATAATATAAATCAATAAGTGGACAAAATAGGAAACAAGGTTTTATGCATTCCTTGGTAGTGCACCAAAGATACGAACAACATCTATTGATTCTTACTATGACTCTTTGATGATACACATGCTCAGGATCTGGAGGAGGACATCGTGGGATCATCTTGTTGAGTTTTGTTTATCACTGGAAAGGAAGAAAGTGTATGTATTGAATAAATATCTTTACACATTTAAATAAATGCAATCAATATAGAAGAAACTTTACAGAAATTACACGAATAAAGTTTATTTTTTTCCTTCACAAACTACAACAGTAGTGCTCCTTAAAAGATATATAACACTCTGAATTGCATTGTTGAAATGGTATATCCATGATACAAAACAATACAGTTTAATGATGTCCAAAATCAAATTAAGATATATGGAATAAATAGATGAATAAGAAAAGGTCGTTATTTCATTTAAGAATACAATTATTAAGTAATTCTTATCCTTATAAATCAATTAACACTGAGTGCTAATATTCTTGTCTACATATTAACAAGAATCCAGACCAAAGTCCAAGAAGAAGAAAACTCAGCAATAAATTCATTGAATCATAAACAAAAATAAAAATCAAGATGTTTAAAATCATTTCTCCAAGAAAACTTCACTAACTCCTTCTGACGTTTAAATTGAGCAATTAAGGAGACATTTGATCTGTGGTTGTCAAAAAATATGTCAACAATTTAATGAATGTCATACATGATTTTAAGTAAATGTAGATTTGGACCCTTGTAGAGCTTCAAATATGTTAATGGCTAGCATTACGTCATAATTTTGAAATAAGATGCAGGCATTCACTATCATCCTGAATAAATCGATGTTGCAGAACTATTTCATAAAAATGTTTATCTTAAAAATGTCAAATCTGTAAATCAAATGAACACTCTATCATGATTGCAATATACTCAAAAAGGAATCGGATTAAAGTTTGTCATGTGTGTTTTCTAAATCGTATTATTGCAGTTTGTGTTTGTCATGTGTTTTTTTATCATGTTTTGTGAATCTTCAAATCCATTTTACATTTCAATGAATGATACATCTAAATATTCCATTAACCAGATAGGAACACAATAAGTTCATTTCTACAAATTTCATACAAATCTGACTGAATACAAAACTCATCGATTTGGTCAATGAAAGTGTTAAATATACTTTATTTTTTGATTACCAAAGATCGCAAAGTTTTGCAAAACTAGCTCTTCCCATTAAAGGAACTTTACAAATTCTAAACCCACTTTAGCATTTAGATTTCTAATTGATATAGGAAGAACTTGGACTATTATTACTCTGTACTCTGTATCAATAATTACAAAGCATCATCATTTTAGAATCGTCTACATCTGCACTAAGAACCTCCATTCACTAAACATAAATTGTCAATATTTTCAATTCAAAATTAATGATTTTAAGTGTATTAAAAATATGTCGATTCGTAGTTGCATTAATTTGTAAACTAATATATTTAGTGTAAAGATATCCAGATCTGCAGAGGCCCTATTCTTAACCAAGCGTGGAAATAAGACTTCTGGGACAGACTTAAATCAAATCCTCTACATCTTAACCAACCTAATGTCGTGATCATATCAACACAATAATGCATTACACGATCTAACAGTTTAGTTTCACGTATTATTCACACTGGAATATATTCTAATAAAATAATGATGCAAACAGATCCGAGTTAATAAGTAAACATTCAACCTCAACAACTCACTATACTGCAGTCACGAAAATTGAGAGCAAATATTTAAAGTAAGGTGCATTTATAAAAAAACATAAGGATACCTGCGCTTTTCTAGTTGCACCATCTAAGCACAAATAAAACAAATAAAGACTGATAACCAACACCTAGTTAAATCAATTTATGTTTTTTAATACACTGATTTTCAGTTTTTAGCCTTGTATATACATTGAATAGCTCTGTTATGTTTTTGCTTATACTTGAATGCTATTAAGAAGGTTTATTGGCAGAGAAAGCTGAAATTCAGACTTGTGTTTCAACAGAAACCAGTAACAATTCTATATTCTACAAAAGGTTCTCTTTCATGAATCTAATAGGATGTCATTTATTTATTTATTTGTTTATATTAATATTGATAAGTATAAATAAACTGCTTTATATGACGAAAACAAAACAAAACAAGTATTTTTTTTCTAACAGTAGGGTGTAGATAGAATGCAAACTAGGAGTAGTTTTTAATTAAAAAAGGATGTATACTGAACACGTTTTGAAGATAAAAAATGGCATTCTTTTGGAGATTATTTCGGCAAAGCTGCACAATACATCAATGTGTTTGATAAATGGTTTTTAAAGGAATTTTTTGTGAATAAGTTCCTTATATGTACTTCTCTGTTCCGCAAATGCATGCAGGGATTTTGTTGAATATATAAAAACAAGGCTTCTTTCGAATTAGTTTAGAAACCTATATAGTTAATGACTCTGGTTTCTACATGTTGAAAAAAATCTTTAATGAAATTTTATTTCTTAAACCCACATGATGAACTTGCTAAAAAATTGTTATAGGCAATTTCAGATCAGTTGGAAGTATGATTTTGTTGAAATCATGTTTCTATAGAACTTATAAATTTACCTGGCACATGGTAATAATAATAAGAAACCTGGTTTCTGAGTGAAAACCAAAATCAACAGATCTTGTAACAGACAATCATGTTAACATGATAGAAATGATTCATTTTGTACTCATATTATATCCATATGAAATCCATGATGATCTTATCAACACATTCTTTTCTCTCTGTGTTTTCTATTCTAGAAAACAACGGTTAATATTTTGGCCAAAATATAACCAGTGTAGAAAATGAAAATGATAATTTAGGGAATCTATTCATAAGCAGGAACTTCCTAGAAAAGTGTTAACAACATATATTATAGAAATGAAAAATGCATTTCATTTATCCAATGCTACCAATCCGATGATGACAAACCAATTAAGCAGTATTAAACGAATGATCAAATCAAAAGGTCAGTCTGGTCGCGAGTCTCGTTTTCAAACATTATGGACAGGAGTACAGCTTATGGACCTTAATAATGCCGGTCCGAAGTCACGATTATTAGCACAAAACCAAACTGATAAAAATATAACTGTTTTCTGAAATTTAAGTCGAAATTTAAGAGGATTAAAGAGAAATTGGAAGTTCTTTTAACTGCCAAAAAGCTATGATTTACCACATCTGCTTTCCTTGATGAATTGCTTGAGTCCTCGTCCATAATAGGAATACTTGAGATGATTGGTTGAAAATGCGTACAATACGTATTTATGTTCAACAATTTTTTTTCAATCTTAGAACGGGGAGAGAAACTATCAAACTAAAGTCTATGTCAAAAGTCTGTGCACTAATTCTAGTTTTTGTTATAACTCTCCTAATTTTCAACCAAATGATCTGATTTTTGGTAACATAAGAGCTATAGCTAAGTTCTTTAAGATAGTCGAAAAAAATATTCAAAAAAATAAAAGGAAGTAGGGGAAAAACGAAAACGAAAAATCTCAACTCATCGAAATATACATTTTTATGACATGTAAGTCACACCATTGGGTGCGCTATTAACTCGGAAATTCAAAAAGTATTTACTCTTTATTTCATCTAAAATATTTTTGGAGAAAGAGTACTTTTTCTTCACCTTCATCCACTATTTTTTTCCCTAAATTCAAATATCATTTTTTACTAGACAGGGGGTAAACACAAGATACAAAAATTTAACTTGTAACGTGCAATATCTTTAAGTTCAATGCTATTTAAGAGTATGTCTACAATGGCAATATAAGTAAGTTCGGTTTAACAGGTCATTAAGTAATTTTACAATCAACATTAGATTCTCCATTGTCTTTTCACACGCTTATAACAATGCCGTAGCATAGATGGTTAAAAATCACTTCACTCAATCTTGATATGTCATTTGGGAATAAAAGAAATTAAAATGGACGATGTATTGTATGCAATTATTCCAGTAGCAACTTTCTTGTCGTGCTACGAATGACTTTTGTTTCATATTAATAGCTTTATTAAAAGAAACTTGAAATGAGACTATGAAGAGTCTATTTATGATAATTGATTTTAACTTTTTAAATCGTTTTTGCTCGTGTAAAAGTGCTCCTAGACAATTGCAAACTAAAAAAATAATTGGGCTTTTCTTAGAAAAGTCTTTGTAACTTTCTTTCAACTAAAATTATATATTTATTAGTGCGGTTTTAGAATGATAACACATGTTTTTTAAACCAGCCTTATGATTTATAAGGGATAATACAGAATGTGACAAAGAAGAAACCTATCCAATACACTCCTATCGCAATTTTTATCGCGTTAAATGTACAAAATCCAACCTTTTCTGATTTTTATTTTTATTAAACCAGACCATGTTTGATTTCTAGTCATTGATGCCGTTACTTCGAAGTATATTCAATCGTAGCCACTTTTTTTATGCTTTAGAAATAACATAGAATAATGCCAATTATATCAGCAATTGTCTGATTCTGAGATCGTTATCTGTGAGTCTGTCGCGTCAACCCATGGTATGCGAGAGAAAATTGTGTAGCCAGTTATGATCCACCTTTTTCAAATATGCTACCCACTGGGTCTCTTGAGTCTCTAAGCAGTAATTTCAGTCAATTCTTAGTAGTAATGGTTATATCACTATCAACCAAGAAATGCAATTTTACTGGGAATACCAAAGGGGCCGAGAGTTTTACTCGTGATATGTATGTATGTAAAAGCGCTTGATATAGAACGAACACTTTAATCATTGTCCGATTCAGACGATTTTAGTTTACATGTGGTTTTACCAGTACACGTTATATTTTCTTATCAATGATATTTACCTATGATGATCATTTGCTTGAAATGAATTGCCCGTGTCGTGACCTGATTGCTATTTCTAAAGATTGATGCTTTTCATCATGATAACTCATCTAATGATTGTAACACGTTTCCAACAGCTTTATGTCATTGTTTTCCTCGTATTATATTTTTAGGTTCCCTACCTTTCATTAAAGGTCAGCACCTAAAAACGATTTTACTCGCCAGAGTAATTAACCTAAAATTGCTCGAAAATTCGTTGAATGTTTTTTTTGGTGGTCCATAGTTGTTTTAGATAAAGTACAGTGTTTGATACAAATTTCTTAATCTACCTTACCTTTCTTTTAACCCAAGTATGTTTCAAATGACATTCCAGCTTTATTGCCATATTTGGAACGATTTGGCTATTTTTTCATAAAATATCTCTTAGAATTACAACGTCACGTAATCTTGTTTTCTTTACCATTGTTCCAGAATATGTGAATTTCAACTTCCAACCGCCACACCCTTTGATGCACTTGACTTTATCTGTCTTCTTCTTCACTTTTGAAATATGTTCTAGAACAATATGCAGAACACCATATCCAGAAGTCAAAATTTATATCATACACATGACTGACTAAAAAATACTCATTGATTCATTGATTCATAACATAGTACACACGCACGCACGCACATGACGAAGTGTTTGATGACGCGAGGAGACGTGTGTGCATACTTACGTACACATTTGTCTCTGTGACCACCACCAACTTATATGTATCATCTGTAACACGAATGACTCAGAGAAGGACAATGCGACTGTAGAGACGTGTCATACCAACTCATTGGACGTTTCGAATCTTCTTACGGTTGATTAAAAGTTTCCATTAGATAAAAACAGGCGGTACTTTGTGAGTTATGTAGAAAAGTTCAGTGGTATTACATTTTGTACCATTTTTAGATTTTTGGTTTAAGATATAACAAAGTCACATTCTCCAAGAGTCAAAGACCGCCGATTACTGAACCTCTTTTGTGATTTTAGTCCTTCGTATGTTTCGTAACTCTTGAGAACACAATCTTCCAGCACCTGAATATGTATGATGAGTTGCACTTTTATGGATCTTGACCTAACAAGTCTTTCGGTAGAATATTGAGATCCGAGACTGAACTTTATGATTAAGTTACACCTTAAAACGAATTAAGACAAGTAAATACTCAAAGGTATAAAGAGAGTGTACTATTGAGTTTTAGTACCCGGCCGAGATTTACTATGGACGTCGATCCGGCTTTTCTCACATTCTCTTGCTTTATTTTGATCACGTGCTCGGGATCTATTTTCTAGAATGAGAAAATAAATCAAAAATAAATCTTAATCATAATTCTCTTCTTATGTCGTATCGGCACTTGTCGATCCACCTTTTTAAAAAGGGTAATAAGAATGATAAAGGCTTGCTAAATAAATCATTTTTATACATGAATTTGCTGCTGGAAATTCTCACTAACATTCGAGAGTGATTTTGAATGTGGGATATAACTAAACAACATTATATAGTATTACCAAACATTTCTTGTCAGTTGTGGGAACACGTTTAACATTTGTCCCAGCCTCTTCAGATTTTAATTTGGTTTAGGTGACATACTCTGAAGAGCTTACAATTACACCATCATTATCGTTAGGCATGATACGTTTGAATTATTGGTGAATTATGAGAAAGAATAAAAGCAACAACAACAAAAGGCACGTATATCATAAACAAGAATGCATACTGAGGTCATACCGTGCGAAAGAACACCGCAATTGTGCTTTTAATCTAGATGTTTTGAAAATTTGTAGGATGATTAAGGATGGCAAGAGGAGTATTTTAATCATCCGATCCAGTTCCAAAAAAACATCTGGTACATTTTACGGACCCGAACAGGAGTACGGTCTGTAGAATACATGAACAAATACTAAAAGACTATGGGTTAAACGTTTTTTTCGAGTTATGGGACGTTAAAGGTTTTAAAAAACAGGGTCACATAATTTCTTTTTGCCTTATGTGCGATCGCTTGGGTATAGAGTCTTGATTTACAGCGAGTGCCACTTTGGCACCCTTGAGCGTTTTGAAAAAAAAAGAAAAAGATGTCCCATGTGAAGAAAATGAAAGTTGTCTGACACATAAAAATATGATTGTTGCAACAACTATGATCGCTAATATTGCTTCATTTATGATATTTAGTGGTATCTGTTCCACCAAAGCCTCTTTAAGAGACCAGATCATCAGAAACTAAATCAATATTAGTACTCAGGAGGGTTCAACTATGAATTTTGGATCAGCATTTCTTGCATTGAATGATTGGTTGAATCAGCTCAGATGACAAGGTACCATTTCCCAGGTACCATTTGTTCATTGATTTACTTTAGAACTCTTACTGTATTATATTATGTAATTCTTAGTTTTCAAACAATGACGCCACTTTTAAACAGTAAAAGCTGGTGACAAACCGGTAAACAAGAGACATTTCAGCCAACAGAAATGTCAGTAAAGACCTGTTCAAAAATATTTGGTCGCTAAAAAATGTAGAAAATGTTTCTTGAACAGAATAATTAAACGGCAAACTTGGATGGAGACGATCAAATAAAGTAGTATGACACGTTTTAAGCAGCTTATCTGAAACATTCAAATAAGGATTACAAAAATTCCAATTTGTCATGTGCAAAACATCTTCTCAAGTCCAAATTTAGAGAGTTCGTCGGATCTTCTGCTTCTCTTTGTAAAATACTGCTCTTCAAGGGTGAAATTAGTCATTAGAAATGTCGTGTTTAGAATGAAATATCACAGAAATCCTTTTTGCTTTTTCACAGCTCTATAAGTTTCGACACTCTGTTTACTTGCATAAGACCAAATGCAGTTTGTTTCTTATCCTTATTTTGACCCACGCGTGTCAGAGGTCCCACTCATTTTGCCACATTAATTTTAATTATTCCAAATTTATCTTGAAAACAAAGATATTGGCATTGTAGGATATTCAAATAATCACCGCATCCCACATTAATATTTTGATGACTAAAAAAACATACATAAAACAAAAACAAATGGCTTAATAGGTAATAGTTATATGGCAGCAGCTGACAAGAAATGTATCGCTGTACTTCCTATATCTTTTCCCCGGTGGGAACAGAACGCAACCCATCCCTTTCCCCCAGCGTACAACCAACTGTCAGATGATGACCTATCAGTTGTTCAGAACTCCGTGCAGAACCTCTTTCTAAATATAGCTTTCAGTCTTAATATCTATGCAGAAATTGACCATGAATGTTATCGTACAAGTTAAAAAGTAAAACTTTCTACAAAGAATCACAGATTTCTTCGCCATACAGAAATCTGGCTGTATAGGAATGCAGTGCTATGAAAGTTAGAGGAAGCCCTAGGCTTCATGCATACCAGTTATTTAGACGGATCTGAATGATGGATGCAAACTCCACCGGATAGCCAATTCAAGAGATTTATTGTAGATGTTGTAGATGTTGTAGATGTTGAAGATGTTTTAAGTGTTCAAAACGAATAAAGTTTGATTATAAATCCTTGAGATTTAACTCAACGAACGGCAAATTTTACCTGACCTTTGATTTACTATCAAGATCATTCGACGGGTGCATTTTTCTTAGACGCTGAAATGCCTCATACAAAGCTAATTCATCAAGATTATCAAATTCTTCTACTGTTTATTTACAAAATTTAAGCAGTGTCTAGCATAATTGAATTAAATTCGACTGAGACTAGACACATTTCTAATTAGAAAATTGTCTTGTCTTCATTAAATCGAATTCAATATATATCGTGACTTGTGGCTTGTGGTGATCGTTCCCAGTTTGTACAAAAAATAGTCTCATTCCTTTCCTACGCATTCTAAATAGTGCGACTCACCTGCCAGTTAATTAACAGTCAATCAACACTTTCTCTTACAAGAAAAACTTTCGAAGCATGGCCAAAATTTCACTGATATTACATACATATATTGATAATAGATATTTTGAAAATATCAGTAATTAGTAAAATAGGCATGGGACACCGATTAGCAGTTAATCAACAGTTATTTTTCACTATCTCTAGACAAATTCTGAAGTACTTACAACGCAGAACTTTTAAATTCTATGATATTGTTAACCAAAGTCCTTAACTCCGCTTAATTGGAATCATAGTTTTGAGCGCTACATGAAGAGTTACGAAAAGTCTAAATGAGGATGCCTGTTTCAAATGATTATATGGGCACATGGCGTACTTAACTACATGCCAACGTGCAGGTAAATTTACGGAAAGTACCTTCCTGATATTTTCTTGATCTATTTTTTTCAGAATGTATTGATATCAGTAAAGAATGCAATTTCATATAATCGCCAAAAAAAATTGTTGAACATTCGAGGAAATATGAAGAACTTTCGATTTCACCTAATGTGACACAAAACACTATGAAATATTGAAACTTGCGTTTTCTAATTTTGACAGGGAAAATATAACAACTTAATCTATATTCGTGCCATTTCTTGTGAAAAACGGGGTTCGCATTCAGAAGATAATGAGAAAAGTCTGTTCAAAATGAAATGAAATTTAAATCTTATACCTTCTCATTTAACTATCTATCTAGACGGGGTCATTTCATTTGTTCGACACACTGAGAAAATAGATTCAAATCGAGATTATAAAGATTCTCTTTTTGTCAAATGGAAACCCTTGGATATCTATCATTATTTGGTGTGTTATTGACAATCCCGAAGACTGAAAGAAATTTATAAAACGTCGATGAAACTGCCTTTAACATTGTATGTACAAGTGATAGTAATAAGGGGAACTAATGTGATCAGTGAAAATATTGAAGACCAGACTGGTCCAGAGGAAGAGTCACATTTGGGTTTTCAGTATATCTACATCCATTTAAGAGCCATTTAGATTATTTCTTGTCGGAATTTCTTCTATATCAAGTAAACATTTCACCGTTTATTAAATTTCGGTTTGTAGCGATCACCGATCGTCATCAGATGATTCATGGGGATCGTCGTAAGTCCAAGACCATTTGGAAAACCTTAGTCGTGTCAGCAATCTGTATCAACACCATCTATTCGAATTCCTACATGTCGTCTTCTTGGCCACAGTTCCAAAACGGAAATGTTTCACAATCTTGCATCGTAAGAGAAGACATTTCAGACACCCATTACGCCATGGACAAAAAAGCAAACAATTAGGGATCATCAGTTTGTCTAATTTAGACTATTGATTGGTTAAATATTACATCATGAAGAATCTTGTTGATTCGTTTGAAAATGTCACAATTTGATGTTTTCTTAAAGTCAAAAATGATGATATCATTTCTAAATTAGACAAACTTTTGAGATGATCCCTTAAACGAATAAGGGATTCATGGAATATGTTATGTGTAATAAACTAATGATCCATAATCATGATAATTTATTAGAAGTTTCTTTATCGTACTAAATCTGCAGTTTTTCCTTCCTTTTGCAAAAGAATTTGACATTTTAAACCACAATAATGATAATTACAGGGACATTTCGATTGCGACAAACAAGACGACGCTTTGAACACTGTAGAAACGCTTTCATTGGCACGTTTGGTAGGTTGGTGCGTTGGTGCATAGAATGTAACTGTGACACATCTATTAACATTAGTTGGGACTTGGCCAAAAAATATAAATACAGAAAAAGATATTAGAAATAGACATTTATTAGAAATTAGATAAGACATTTACAAGGTAATCTGAATAATTAGCTGGCTAGTCCTTAAGTAGTTCAAGGTAAAGACTTTGTGCTAGCAATACAAAGAGCAAGCCTATCATACCCATGATAAAATTAATTCATATAATACTTTTGAAAATATGTAGGGAAGTGACACAATGATCGAATAAAGTCATTTGTTGTTTTTTGACTTTATTTGAGTAGATGCAGCAAAAAAACAATTGACGATAAAAAGGAAAAATATTCATCCAGGCAATTCATTGATTTTATTAGTTTTTTTTTATATATATATACATCCTGTCGTCTCAGACGCTGTGAAAGTTTTAAAAATTCTAAGATTTTTTTAAAACGAATCTATGAATGGTATCATAAGAATCTGGAATTATATGTGAAATATTGCACAAATGTTTTTAGTGTCTAAATGAATGGCTAATTAAAATTCTATTCACATGAATTGACTTACTTACGCAATTTAAAATTTCTGCTGACTCTAATATAGCTACAAATTCACAATAATGTCCTTCTCTAGTCAAGGAGATTCATACATTACTACACTCTCGTTTTGGTACTAAAAATAGATCTGCCTTTAATTAAAGCCGAGAAAGTTAATTTTAGATACTTGTGTGCCAGAAAGGCTAAATTTAGTGACCTCTATCCGCCTATTTTCCCGTCTGGATTACGTCAGTTAATCATCCTACACTCATGCATGGCACGGATCGTTACAGGAGCATCAGATGTTTCTGATTCCTTATAAGAACGAGTGATGCGGTAACACCATAACATGACATCAACAGAAAATAGTTGAGGATAATTCGAAAAATACACGTAACCGCACTCTATACATTCCAACGAGTTTTTTAATACCAAAATCTGAACAAAATATAAAAATTCTCCTTATATTCTAGCTCACTCTGAAACAAACAAATTTTTGAGATAAATGTAGATAAAAAATAACTAAGAGAGATATTTAAAATATGTGAACGAGAAAAAGGTGGCGATTATGTAAACCGCGAAATTCCCTCGGAAAAAAAACAAAGACATCACAATCATTTAAGGGGTAAATTCAAATATAAGTGAAGACTTCAACGAAAGTAAGGGTTAGTACATAAGAAGGTCTTACAACGTGCAGGTACACGTTGAACCTCGAGAAGAAGAAAATAGAAATTAGAATTTTGAGGTGAGAGGTGTCAGCTTGTTTCAGAGTATCTATATTGTCATACCAAGAAGTAGTGTTGTTAGAAATCACACTTCATAACACATAAGCAGATTTATTGGAAAGTTAGTAGTGAAGATTTACTTTGTGGCGGGAAACGAGATACTAAACGAACGAAATATATTACGCATTTAACTGCGCAAATATGATCATGTGATGTCATACTTGATGAATCAAAACCGTGAATAATTGACGTATTGTTTCATACGAAGAATAAAAAGGTTCAAAAGAAGAAGTGCTGAGAGATAGCTTAATTGCGCATGTGTGACCTTAGTATAAATTGACGATACATTGTTACAAGTAAATAATCACACAGTGTAAAGGAAGACTGGTATTTATACGTGAAACCACATCTTTGTCTAAAGTTTATATAAACAAGTGACATCTGTGAGAAGAAGACTTCTATCTGGAAAATTTGACGTTTACAAAAGTTGGTTTCATTTTTAGAAAATTAAACTTATATATCAAAGAAAGCATTAGACTTAGGAATTTTTAGAGAGTAATATTTATTGATTTTTACGATGGCATCCATACGGACTTGGTTTGTTGTATTATTCTTATTGGGTGTCATTTTGACAAAGACTAATGGCGATAGACCGTTTACGACGAAGAAACTGCATGTTTCGGATAGATCAATTGGACAATTTACGACTACAGATGAGTCCCTGAAACATGGTGACGCTTCTGTTCGCAAGACTGTAAAAGACTGGCTCAAATCAGGATTACATGCTTTAATAAAATCTTGTAAGACTGTGAACTTAGCAATGACTGGTTCTGCTTTACATTTAGCTAAAAGGTTATATGACTTTTATCGATTTGTTCAACCAAATTCATCTTACCAATTTATGATCGAAGGACTTAAAAGGCAAGAACGAAAGTCTACGCCTAAAACAACGGAGCAAGGTAAGAAAAGCAAATTTGTCTTTTAAGGCTAGTAACCACTAGAAATTGTTGAATTTAATACATTCTTGTTAGGCTTTGGATCGCAGGGTGTTTAATAAATGGGTTTGATGACTTGTGGGCTTAAGGAGATTTGAGTAACTCCTCCCCACCACGCTAAAAGCCACGTTCTTTGCTCTTTGAAAGCCACTAGTGTATCTAGTGTTACTTCTTATTGCCGCCAGTTCTAAATCTATTTTTTCATAAAGATCAAGTCATGAAAATGAATATTCTAACAACTAAACATTCTTTCATTCTGTCTGATCCATATAGTAACATACAACATATAGTAACTCCATATGTAGAGTTTGTCCATGTTCAGATTATTTCTTATCAAACGTTTTGTTGCTGCGTTGCTGCAAGATATGTTTTTATATTTTACGTTTGGCTTCATCACTTTATGAGTTGATTTACATAGTAGTTCTCTCTATGAATCTAAAAAAGCACTTATATAATTTTGATACTTGAGGCTGAGGCTGGATGCTTATTTTCATCGTTTTTCTGCCTCAGATGTTCTTACAATCGTTCAACAAAAAAACACTATAGCAAGCCAAATTCAGTAAATTAGCCCACACAAATCGACAATTTTTCTCGATTTACACTCAGCCTAGGCTTATAAAAAAAAACTTATATGTTATATGTTATTACGTATATGTTATTACGTTAAATTACCCAAGATGTTTGATTGACACACGAGTGACTCATGCCAGTCACCAATAGTTTTATTAGTCCATCCTTTGGTTATCCTTGGAAGTGAAAAAAACTTACTGGATCCAAAATGATCAAATTCCGCTCAAAAATGTTTTGAAACACCTAAAATAAATGCTAATCGGTAGATAATGACTGAAAATAGATACACTAAAATCTATTCCAAATCTGTTGGCATAGAGTTGATATATTCTGTAGTTATATTTTTTGCTGTGGGCAGTTCTAGTATTAGCAGTTTTGAAAGTGAATTTTTTGTATCTGTCCTCATCTTCAATCCAGTTTAACAGTTTTTAGGGCAAATTTGGTCTTAAATAATAAAAAAAAAGTCCAAAAGTTGCTCTTATCCAAAATGAGTGTCTCCGTGAACACACTCTCTAGCTCCGCCACTGAGCACATCACTTTTCGAAAAAAAAATGTTATTGCCTGCAAGCGTAAAATATTTAATATTAATTTTTACTTAAAAAATCCTATGATTGCTTCGTGAGAAAAACGTAGACTGTGGATGGGCTAAACTCTTTTCGACCTAATTTAACCTAGTAGTCTAGTAAAATCTGAGCAAGTTTCTTGTAGTCAAGATATATATTTTTGCAAAAATGCCGCCCGCCATAGTCAGGCTGCGTAAAAAACTTTTTTAGAGTCTCTGAGCAGCAATTTTGAGCAATTCTTTTATCTGCATGCAGATGTAATTGCAGAAGTAATAGGTTAGAGACTACCTGCAAGCGCCAATCGCCGCGCTCGCGTGTTTTTTGACCACTGTTTTCAGTATACAATGCAAATAATCTATTTATGACGCCATGCTTTTTCATTAGAAATATGTCATATATGTCATGGTATGCCTTTTTAATCTTAACACTATCATATGTCCATGTTTACAGATAAGCTCTCATTTTTTGCCTTTTTTTAAAAATAGAAAAGATGACAATCTGAAATTTTTGCCGAAATTTATATCATATACGTACCAGTAACACACAATGAAATGTAATGTAGTGCCACATTCCTGAATGATGAGCATTATGCTTGTTCCTGCTCTTATGATAAATTTAAACAGCATAAATGCGTCCAATGTCATTAAGGTGTGCTGGAATGTAACTTTTGAACTTATATAAACATCCTTTTTTTAGGTTTTGTTTTTGTTTACTGTATCATTTTTTTAGGCTGGTAAAGAATATAGTAAATCTCGCACAAAAGCATAAAACCTTTTCGTCTCTTAGATATTTTGTCTGATGAACTGATTTAAATTATGACAAATTTGACAAATTTTGACAAATTAGTACATGAAAATTGATAAATGAAACATCTAATTTGAATTTCGGCGTCCAATGTTGTGGTCATGTAAGGCCTTGTATGTGTGGCAGTGAAATGTAAGCCTTATACAAAGATATTTCTTTGGTCTATTTCTCTTACTTAAAGCCTCGTTAGAAAGAGACAGATAATCACGCAACATTAGGAGTAGATAATATTTATTGCTACGAAGGAAATGAAAGTAGCATCACAAGTAGATCACAAGAAAAAACCTTTCAGTGGCATGGAAAGTTCCTTATAGGCCAAATAGATAAATGCCATTTTCTTGTAACCAACCAATTTTTAAAATTGAATCCTAGTATCCTAGTATGCTCCCCCTCCCCGCCACCTACTCACGAAATTTCATTTCAATAACACTGACGTTACTGACGTCACATTACTAACTAATGATTTTGAAATTTGTTATTGATTCTTTTGTTGAGCAACGACAATACAATTCCACACTCACTTCACTTCGATATAAAAGAGAAACCACACAACGTGACAGTACAAGGAAGTGAACGCTCGATTCATGTGATAATCGGTCATTATCAGCGAATGACCTATCAGAAGACAAAACAACATCTGTTAATAGAATACCACTAAAAAAATTCACGATGAATATATGAAGAGAATTCCAGTAAAGCATGACTGATCTTGTATCTGTTTCTTGGTTAAGACAACTGTAAACTCTGGCTTAATAAAGAAAAAGTCACGTTTTCTATATAAAGCACTTTTGCTTACCAAATTTAAAAAAAGAAAGTCGAGTAGAAATGAAGAATTGACAGATTATCAAACTATACTTCTTCCGAATACTCATTTGATAATCACAGGACGCTTCTATCCAAGTATTATTAGATTACAATCAATGATGTCACGATATGTATTGATGGGCATGTCCCTCGGAAACATATCATTATTTTTATCTGCATGTGAGAATATTGTTTTCATCCACCTCTTTCTTGTTAAGAGCATAAATTCAATCACAACGTTTGACTAATTAATGACGTCATCATTAAACGGCGAATATTTTTGAAATGTATTTTACAATAGAAGTAGATGTCAAAATGTCATTTAATTATTTGAATAGAATGTATACGTGCAAATCACAAGAACTTCGAGAAATTAATAATACAAATCTACAAGGACTAAGATAGTATCTAATTCTAAGAAAATCCTGATATGAGAATTCTCCAATAGAAATATTTACATGAAAATCTATCGGAAGCTGTCGGTAAAAGTATTCATTATTCTTTTAACGATATCTAAACTTTGTTAAGTTAACATACCTAGTAAGAAAACTTTGAATATAAGGCCATTAAAAGCTGACTTCCCTTATCAAATATCTATACCTTAAATCTCATTATAAATGGGCTGGGTGTTCTCTGAGGATCGTTTTGATGGCCATCAATTTAAGGCAGAAATTTCGAAGGTCTACAGATATCTTATTGTATTTTTTCTTCTTTCTTTAGCTCCACATTTCAATTGGAACGATAGTGGTTTATTCGAGTACGATATTCGCCTACATCCAAGAACGAGAGGAGTCGTATTTGGTGGTGTTAAACCAAACGTACAATATTCAAAAACGAAATTCAAAAATAGTTTATGGCCGAATGGAGTTATACATTACACATATGATAACACAATTAGTAAGTTCAAGGAGTTTTTTCATCCTTTAGAATTGTTTTTCGTTCAGTTATATTGAATTTTACATGACAGAAAATATAAATATAAGAATAAAAATAAACATGACGATAATTGTTTTGGTTCATATTAAATTCATTTATTTTTTACTATATATGATTTGATAAAAAGGAGTATTTATCATATTCTCGTAATGCTTATACAAATTAAAATAATTTTCTTTGCTTTTATTTTTTAGAAAACGAACGCAGTGGACTTACATTAAAGCTTATCGAGAAATCAATCGAATTATTTGAAAAGTTGACATGTGTTCGATTTATCAAACAAAACTGGGAAACTGCACATATTCAATTTGTAAAACTGAACGGGTAAGTCGATTAGATTCATCCTTCAATAGATGTTTGTTGCTAAATAAATGTCAAATGCTACATTTGAAATTTAGATATTTTCTTCTTTTTGTCGTAGGCTACATTTTTCTCTTGGTACGCATGCAATAAATTAAGTACTTTTGTTGCTAATATATTTTGTCATTAGCTATAATACATACATGTAAAAGTAAAAACATGCTTTTATTAAATAAAAGTATATTAGTTCTTTCAGATCTTATTGAAATTTGATTTCATTTATTCTTAGATGCTGGTCAACCGTTGGACGAACGGGAGGGATGCAACAACTTTCTGTAGGAGAAGGTTGCGAAAATATTGGAGTGATTGTCCATGAAATGATGCATGCAATAGGTAATATATTCTATTTTGTTCTACTCTAATCTATTCTACTCTATTATCAGTCTAATCTACACGTTAATATACATTGCGACCCCATCTAGATTAGGGCATAAACTTAAGCCGGTTCTTGAATATACATGACTAAAGCCCGTCAAATCATACATCTGAAAAATAAGAAAAGAATCAACACCATGAAACAAAAGGGTCAAAAATGCCGAAATAGATTTTGATCAAAAATCATATCCAATTAAAATTCAACCTGATACTATATTTGGTGCCAAAATCTCTCGTTGACCTTTTGAACTAACTTTCCCTTTTGAAATGTCAAGAATGTTGTAGACCTTTATATTTAGTTCTTTCCAGTGTTGTTTTTAACGCTTGTTTGTGTCTTTCCGATTGTGTAGGTTTCTGGCACGAGCAGTCACGTCCTGACCGCGATAAGTACGTCAAGATAATGTATGAGAACATTGAAGATGGTAAGTGATTAGCAGAAAGATCTATTCAGTAGTATTAAACTTTAAACTTGCATAAAAAGGTTGTAGTTGTGATCCCTTAACCTTTAAAATTAGTTTTTTTTTATTTATTTATTTTGTTACAGCTACTAAAAATAATAATATTGCAAAAACAACTTGCATAAACTTCTATCTAAAGAAGAAGACGTTTTTAAGTTATAACAGATTCATTGAGCTGAATATCAAACTCTGATTCCTGCTCTGAATCTAGCTAAAGTCATCTCTGATGACCGAAAAACTTGTCATGACAGAACCTTAGATCGTAGCCACCCACTTACAACATGGCGTTATTTTTAGACTGTTCAATGGGCGTAACAGCATTTTTAATCTCCTTATGTCAAGCGACCCTTTACAGTATCTGTGGCTAAAATGTGTTGACCTCCACTAGACCCTTACGTCATGGCAAATAATTTTGAAATATTTGGCTTTTGGACACATTCCATCATTATCTTATCTGTGTTAAATCTGATAATTGACTAATTCGTAACTGATATTCAATTAATGTTCTATCTAGCGGTATGTTGAATAATTCGAAACACTCCAAAAACTCACGTAGACGGAGGATTAGCAGGCCTCAAATATTTTTTTTTTGACAAATCTTTTGTTTTATGTTAAAGTAGATTTTGACATGCTTTTCTAGGTAATAGACGTCATATTTCGTGAGGACTTAAGCCTTTTTGACCTTAACATTATGTATGGAATGAAGAGCTAATTGTGCACAGGTTTTGCATACTTGGAAAAGAATCGTGACCATACCAAAGTCCTTTGTCACTTTTCAATTCTTTATCTTAGCATTTCATTGTGTATACACTTTTTTAGCACATTTCACTTTTTCCCTATTTTCAAGACGTTGAGATTTTGCAATGGATACATAGTTAGTGTTTTGCCAATAGGTTACATAGTGCATACTAACGAAGACATCTTAACCTTCTTCACTAGGTATGGAGAAACAATTCAAGGTATATCGCGATCGTACCGATTCAATCAACTCGCCTTATGATTATTCAAGCATCATGCATTATGGCCCAAAGTATTTCTCCAAAAATGGTAAGTTCCCAACCAGAATGTTGTTGATGATATTTCCAACCAATTAAAAGATTATTCTATCATAATTCATCAAATTCATCTTATGAGTGATAAATAAAAAAAACAGCTGATGCCAGTTGAACCATTCTTATGATGATTTATTTTGTTCTTTTAGGAAAAGATACAATAGTTGTGAGGGATAAAACCTTTAAAGGGGTTCTCGGACAAAGAACAAGATTAAGTACAATTGATGTAGATCAAATCAATAAATTATACAAATGTTCTGCAGGTAATTATTCATTAGTATCTATTGGTCTTAGTGTGGATCCAAAAAGTGGCTGAAAATAGACAATATATCATCAAGCGCAAAGATTTTAACGATATATGATATGGCACCATCCATAGCCTGACTATCTAGTTCCCCACGCCTTATCACAATACCAAAATCAAGGAATGATAATATTTGACAAAAATGGCAAATAGTTGGAAAGAAATACGATCCCAATAGCAAAGGTTTTTAATGTAACTGACGTAACGTAGGAAAGTGAGGGGTCAAAATACTTAATGTTGAAAGACGTGGTCCAAATTACTTGTAATAAAACGTCAAAAAAGAGCACCGTAATTAAATGTAATGAATAACTTCGCGACAGTGTGCTGTTACTCTCTATACAAGCTAATACAAGCTCTTATTATGCTTGATATATGTCAGAAAATACAACTCAAAGTGAGAATTAAGTACTGAAGAGGCCAAACAAAGTTTTTTCAAGAGGCAACAGGGGAAAATAGGGTTGATAAGGGAGAAACTTGTTGGCCAATATAGCTTATTACTACCTTAGAAGTAGGTTTCGTTATACCCAATTTTCTACAGGGAAAAAATAAACGAAGAAATAATGAAAAATCTTAATACCCGATTTTCCACAGGAAAAAAACGAGTAAGAAAAAAGGACTAATTTAGAGTTGTATCAGAGAAAAATAATCAGTTGTTGTGTGTCACTACTGTAAAATTTAGACAATTATTAAGTAATCTTCATATTCATTTCTTCTTTTTTTCAGTGATGGATGGTCAGTGGAGCAGTTGGTCCTCGTGGTCTACTTGCCCAGTCACGTGTGGCGGAGGAGAGTCATCGAGACACAGGACGTGTAACAATCCCCTTCCCAGAAACGGGGGTAAGGATTGCAAGGGGTCATCGAAATCCAGTAAAGTCTGTAACATTGCTTCATGTGTGCTTAATAGTAAGTATTGAGGTTTAAATCATTTTGACAAACTTGGAATAATATGACAAACTATACTTTTGTGGGATCTTCTAAATTTGGCAGTCTGAATTCATCATTACGCCTATGAGCTTGTATGAATATGTAGTAATATGGTATTAGTCTTAACAGTTCCAAAAATGGGACAATTAAAACATCCCCCCATCTCTCAAAACAATTCTCCTAATGGTTTTCTAATTTCTTTTAGGTGATTGTGATTTTGAAGGTGGTTTGTGCAATTATCGAAATATTGGTGGAGAAGGGTTCAATTGGATACGGAGGAACAGAAACACGCCATCAGCATACACAGGACCTCATGGTGGTCGCAAGAGTATCAAAGGTAATTGCAATATTGTTTATTTATATCACGGTGTTTTTCTATCGCAAGTTATTACTTATCTTAAAAACTTCTGTTGGTGACTTGATTTTATACATCAAAAAATTCTAATGATTTCTTTTTATTTCTTTTTAGATCATTATCTTTATATTGAGACAAGTGACCCTGCTAAGCCCGGCCAGAAAGCAAGACTTCGAAGTGACACAATACCTTTCGCCCGTAGGGATCAATGTCTCGTCTTCTATTACCACATGTTCGGGCGTGATATTGACACTTTGAACGTTTACATCGAGACAGAGGGTGAAGTGAGATTACACTGGTCTCTTAAGGGCAACCAAGGGAACTCCTGGCAAAGAGGGAAGATCCCTATTAGAAGAGGATATGGAGAATTCAAGGTACACAACTATTTTGAATTATTTTGTTACATTCATTTGTCATTTCATTCACAGATTTATGTTAAACAAATAGTTTATTAGTAAGGCAAATTCTTTTCAGTGAACCTTCACGGACATCAAGGGGTAAATCACTCTCTGAAAAAGCTTTTGAGATTTCTGAAAAAACATTAGAAATTCTCGTGAAGGTGACACAGTGATTCGCCACTCGGCGGACATGCTAATGAAACATTTAGGACCATTTGTTACGAATTTAAGACAAACAAAATCTGAGATATGCATAACAAATTTCGAGGGGTAAATCACTGTTAAGAAATCTCGTACACCTTTATGAGAAATTCTATTGTTTCTGTAGAAATCTCTTAGAAATCCTATTGTTTTGATAGAAATCCCGTACACCTTTACCGAGAGTGATTTACCCCTCGACAAATTTGATTTTCAGAAGAAAAGTTTACATCTGCGACATAGTTCAAAAAAAGCTTGTCATCATCAGATCTTAGTTTAGTTGTATCAAAGTAGACACGCCCCCCATCTGATACAACTACTGGCGCTACTATTTGATGCATTTACTTTTTTAAAAAGAACTCTCTTTTTCTCACAATTAATTTGATAATGCAATTAGAATGATAATGCGTTTCGCAATATTTAATGATAGGGTGTGTGTTCTTGTGTTCATGTGCCCACGGAATAATCACATGCTATGCGTTCACATTTTTCGAAAGAGATGTTTATCTAACTTCACATATAAATTTCATTTCACACAAAGCATTCGAATTATGAGGATTGCTTCTCTTTAAAATGACTATTCCCCAGGAAGTAATGAAGTGTGAAAACCAGAAACCAAGATCTTTTAAGATGGTTAATTTCAGCAACGTGCATCTGAATTAAGGTCCATAAATGGGAAAACTGATATGATGACCCGTCCCCTACTTCTACTAGGGCTGTAATTTGAATCCTCAAAATGTTATCTTTTACACACAATTTAGGAGGACTATTTGTTTAGATGTCTATGAAAAATCTATCTATCCTTGCTACCCTGCAAGATCCATATATCTGTTCAAATGTTAAATGCTGCGTGTGCTTTGGAATAACTTGAGATTACTCTGCATTTAAACTATATAGCTGTGCTCTAGATATAAATGGGTAAGAACATTTCCTTTTCCATTTCAGTTGATCTTTGAAGCATTTCGTGGAAGTTCATACCGTGGTGACATTGCAATCGATGACATTGTAATGAAACGCAAACCTTGCAGTATCAAACCAATCAATGCGATACCAGATTCCATGAGGAAGAAATGTAAGTTTTATTTTCTATCCAACAAGAATAATCAGACTTTATCTGAGAAGAACAACAGCAATAATTTGCTATTTTGATACTTTGATAACTTTATACTTCCCCCATTTTCCTTGACATTTTCTGAGAAACAAACTTGTAAAGACCTTTAGTCCAAAATCCCATCTAATATCTTATTTATCATGTTTAGACGCAAAATACGCATGCGATTTCGAGGAGACATCACCACAATGCACTTGGGGAAATATAGTGACATACGACACGATGGACTGGTCGCTTATTCAAGGATCGACACCAAGTAAACAAACTGGACCATCAGCTGGCGAGTGAAAACTATTTTGGTTTTTGACTGTAGACTTTTTGACTATTTTTGTTTTTTAGCGGACGTGACATTTTTTTAGTGGTTCGCCCCTCGGTTTCTGATCTATTACCTTCTATAAGAGTCAGATAATCCTTTATATGCTTGTTTTTCTCGTGTTGCAGCTCAAGTTACTAATATTTTTTTCTTAATTTTCACAACGATGTTTCTAATAAAAAAGCGAGTTAGCTTGCTTTCGTCATATACATTGCTTAAAGAAAAGTATTTGGAAAAAAAATTAGCTAAAACGAGCTTTTTAATCAAGATAACAAAGACAAACATTTATATTTTGACGAGAATAGAGTTCCACGGAAAAGATAAAGTATAATCAAATCGAAATCACATGAATTTCTGCCAATTAAATATGAAGTGTCTTCACCAGTGTTCTAGTTTTATCGCCATATGCTCAATTTTTCAATATGCCACAAGTATGAATAAAACTCGACTTGACATAGTAGTAAATAATGCTTTTACCAAATAGTTCTTGTGTTTTTATCCGACTCAATAAAAATGCCACAACTTCCTCTTTTGGCAGGAAACAAGTAAAAAGATATATAAATGACCAATGTTTCTTCCAAAATGTCTTTACAAGGAAGTAAACTTACAAAAAACTTACAAAATAGCTTTCATTTGAATAAAGTGAAATTAATTTTCTTCTCTATGAACCAACAAGATTATGTCCCTAGAACACTACTTCCGTATGACCCCGCCTAAAGGGGCATGCACTTATAAACGAACAATCTGTGTACCCTGCATATAGGTGCATGCACCGCTTAAAAGGGGTAAATCCCAAAAGAGGTGCAAATACTTTAAAGGAACTAAATTTTGCGGGAACTTAATTTCGGATTTCGTGTTTTAGGGGGTCCTCTGCGAAATTAAATTCCCGCGAAATTTTTCATTTCCAGTCAACCGCAAAATTTTTAAAGTGGGATTTCGAATGTTGATTCTGACAAAGAATGGCAAATAAGCTGTTGGGCATTTGATACAATCCAAGAAATTCAGGATGAGTTTGATGATGAATGAAATTGCCTTGTATGTTTCCGTTATAAATACTACAAAGAGACTACGGAAACTATTAGGGATTATTATTGATGGATTATTGATGTAGTACACATCAGTACTCTTTAAGAATTTTATACTTTATATTTATTGTATATTCTTGGTTATGCATGGTGCTCATTTGTCGAAATTGTATTGTTTTCCTTCTCTTCCTCTTAACTAATTTCCCAAATA
>JAUKPT010000113.1:0-27390 GCA_032273505.1 Nanomia bijuga | reverse complement strand
GATTTGTATTGTATTATAGATTGATTTATTTTTTTATTTTAAGAGTAGTTGTTGTAATTATCTAGGAAGTTTCTGTCAATTACTTTATTTCATGTTATGGCAGTAAGCACGTTATTTTCTAGAAAGAAAAATAAGAAAAAAACACAAAAAAAACATAGAATAAAAACCAATATAGTAACAACAACAACAACAACAACCAACACAGATAAATTAACACACAATCTTAAAGTATTAGAAAAGAATAGCAAATACGACGACACACCATAAATCTAGAAAAAAGACTATCACAGCTAGAAAAGAAAGTAAACTCAATTGGTAACAAAATCAGTAAATTAGATAGATTAGTAATAGAAGCAAATGAGAGAACAAAAACAGCACAAGACTTCAGATAGAATAAAAACACTAGAAAAATCGACAGTGAAAAAAGAAGAACTAGATACCAAGATAGATAAATTAAATAGTAAGCTAACTAAACCAAAGAAAGACCCAGGAAACTCAAAAGAGATAGAAAAAAATAGCAAACTTAGATACTCAAAGTAAGTCGACGATTTCCAAACTATCAAACCTAGAAAGCAGTAAAATAGACATAGAAGAAAGACTCCAAGATTTAGAAAAGAGCAAAGACCAGAAAGAGATCAGCCTAACAGAAGCACCCCGATGCAACGAACAAGTAAAACCAATAAAATTAGATGCCCCATCTAATTTTGAATGGAATAAAATGGAAATGTTACACTTAGATTTGTCTTGGGATGAATAAAGAGAGACCACCCAGATAGAAGCAGACCCAGCATAGAAATAGAAACTATAAAAAGAATCAGAAACAGGAGCAGACTAGAAAAAAACGCCCTCTGACAATTTTTTATATTTTTTTTATTTTCATTTGTAATTTATTTTTTATTTTTTTCAAGACAAAAAAAACATTAGATTGTTAAAAGAAATAAAAAAAATTATTAAATAAATTTTTTGGCAACCCAACTAACGACCCATCTAACCAAAGAAGAAGAAAAAAAAGAAACAGAACCCCAGCTACACTCCGAAACGATAAGAATCTCATCAAGCAGTCACTCATTCAGTCATCAAAAACAAAACACTGTATGGATTAAGGGCCGAGGATCCGGATCGGGCTGCGCCCGATCAAACTACTCCAGATTACGATAAAAAAATACTTTTTTTATATACGCAAAAAACTAGGCAAACGAAAACAATTAATCGCATCTCATTTAATAGACATACATTGAAGTAAAAAACACTTTGCATTTAGCTGTTGCAATCTCATGTTTTTATCGCTGAGAAAGTAATTTCATTAATAAAAAGATACAAAAATAATTTCTAATAGTAATATTTTTCTGCATAATAATGTTAGGCATTGTGCAGAAAGAACGTCGTTCTGAATGTCTCCCATTATGAAATATGGAGGAGTACGTAGAATCTACAACAAAGAAATGCCGAACAAAGTAGACTTTTCTCAAGTCGAATAGAAGGTGGAATTCCTTAGTTCTTTTGATGAACCGCAACGTGTGACGACAGAATGTGTGATCAATGTGATGTTTAGTTCATATCATACGGCAACCGGCTTGCTAATGCAGTGGACATATATCTTGTAAGAACTATCCGTTCAAGAAACCGTGTCTACATAAACAAAGGGACTGGACGAGGAGGATTTGATTTTGTTTATCATTTATTTTTCTATATTAATCTAGATTATGAAATAATCCACCCTTGATATGCAACAGAATCTTCCATATCTTTTCTTCACATTAAACATCTTATTTGATTTTTGATTTATTTAGGTAACACATGTAGAAATTTACTTTTTAATGGATAGATTTTAGATCTTGGTACACCCCCGTAATTAAAGCTAGTAAAGTAAATTAATCCCGAAAATCAACGATCATAAAATATGGAAAATGGAGCAATATTATTGTTATTATGATAATATGTACAAAATGGAGGTTGGAGGATAGAGAAAATATGTAACTGGAATTACTTATTGTTATAAGAGAAGAGGGATTAGTTGTATGGCTAAGACATGTTTGTTGGAATAACTTTTATAGTGCAGATTTTATGTTTTTATTATGGATTGCCAGTTGTTGGTAAGTTGTTAAATGTACTTTATGTAAAACAATTGTCGTGTTGCGTGTTTCCATGCATTGTTTTTCAGCAGAATTATTCATATTTTCACTATCAGCTCAGCTTCTGCATAAATCAAAATCTGCAGCATTATCTGCTGCATAACAAATATACTCTGAAGAGTTGAATTTGCTAAAATAACACTTATGTAGCTATCGGCTCATACCCTCCCATCAAACTACATCTTTTGCAAAACAAATGTGAATACTAAATGGCTTTCTGTCTTGTTATATTTTGTATCTTCCATACAATATTTGTCAAGACTGTGAAAGTATGAACAAATAAAAATGTCTTTAATACCTAGTGTTTCAAGAATGTTTATCTTGTGACATTTTGCCACAAAAACAGTACAGAGGTCTTGCGAACTATTTTTTCATTACTGAAACTAAGCAATTTTGTATATTACAACATGCCAGTGAATGGAAGGCAGGGTGGTAATAGGGTAATACATTTTTCAGGCAATCATTTTGCCTTAAAAACAGTACAGAGGTCTTGCGAACTATTAAAATATGAGTTGATTGGGTGGCATCATAACAAGTGTTCTTATTTCATGTTTGTAAGCATATTTTCAAGTTGATTTAACAAAAATATCAAACATATCAGGAGAAAAACTTGTATAGAAACATAAAACATGAAAAGGTAGAGAAAATATTGAATCAAAAGCAAAAATAGTATAAAAAAGAGACAACATTTTACTATGGTTCAGATATTTCTTCATTACCTTGTCCCTGAATAACGTTCAGCATGCCGTTATATACGAAACCAATTTTTCATTACTGATACTAGGCGATTTTGTATATTACGGCATGCCGATGAATGCAAGGCAGGGTGGTAATAGGGTAATACATTCTTTTTCACTTATCATCAGTGTTTATACTCAAACAGGAGGGGTCGTCTCAAAAATATGTTACTCATTTGAACGATTTATAAGAAATTTCAATCATTCTTTATTTTATCTAACGTTTGTTTCTATAAGACAGGATTCAGACAGGTCAGGGAAAACCTGGAAAACCTGTAGATTAGATATTGATTTGAAATTGTCAGGGGAAATGAGTATAATGGAAAAAAGTCAGGGAAAAGGTCGGAAAATATTTTGCCATGGTCAATATTTTTTTCTGTATCATTATGAAAAAATCAATTGATATTCTTAATTTTGGAGACCATAATTGCTTGAAATTATCACAATATTTTTGTATAATTTGGATTACCAATCTTCTCTAGATTATATTTTTCATTTTTGAAAATTTTATTTTGAAATATTCATATTGTCAAAGGTTTGTTTGTGAGATATGAGCGTCATACACATGACCAAATCACTTATTTTCCTGAAAACTTGAAGGGGAAGAGCACTCATTTTCAATAATTTCACCAGTTGAAGTACAGAAGAAAAACTAAAAATGCAAAAAAACTCACTTTAATATCTTTTTTTCGTTTTCGAGATATTTGGATTAAAAAAATAAGGAATATCAAAAAGGCAGCAAAAGGCATTCTATCTCTCTATAAATAAAAGGAGAAGATTTAGAAATGCCCTTTAAAACATTCTTCTCGTTGTTTAAAATGACAAGAAAAATACTGAAAGAATCTATCTTAGATCAATAATTACGCTAGATAGTTTTCTTTAGAAGTATTTCTAGTATGACTAGTGTGTAAAAAAGGGAAAATGTCTTTTCTACATAAAAACAAAATAATGATGAATAATAGGGCCAAGGACTGAACCCTGAGGTATACCACTCAGAACATCGAGCCATCCAGATATTGCACCGTCCACGTTAACGCACTGTGTTCTGCTGCGTAAAAATGATTTTATCCAATTAAGAATGTCACCACGAATGCCTATGCTATCCAGTTTACTAAACAGCCGTTCATGAGGTACCGAGTCAAACGCCTTGGCAAAAATCTGTGTAGATGACATTGAATGCAAAACTGTCTTCTAGTAACTGTATCCAAAATTCGGTGCAAAGTATCAGCTGGGTAATATAGTCTCTGTGTGGGAAAAATCCATGCTGGTCGTCTGTTAGAAGATTGTTCCTGACTAAATGCTCGACAATTGCATCACATATGATGGATTCCATGATTTTGGATATGACTGATGTCATGCTCACAGGTCTGTAATTTCCTGGGTCGTTTTTCAATCCTTTTTTATGAATTGCTGTTATCATAGCTTTGAACTAGTGTGAGCACCCTCTTTCAAGGACTTGTTGAAAAGTATAGATAGAGGAATACATATATCCTGCGCTATTTCTCGTAAAAAGTATGGATGCAAATTGTCATAGCCTTGTGTTTTGTTAGGATTGAGCTTTTTTAACTTTTCTAAAACACTATCAGATGTTATCTTAATTGTTGTCAGCATTTCACCTATGTTGTATGTTGGTGGTGCTGGAAGATTTTTTACATCCTCTTTCATAAAAGTCTAGACTTTGCATATTTCCAAAACATCTTAGGCTTTTCTTTGACATTTCTAGAAACTTCACGTTCGAAACTACTGCGTAGTTTTTCTGCTCAAGGATCTTAGCTGATTTCGTACGGCTTTTTATTTACAATGATCAAAATTCGTTCTACTCTTACAAAATTTTCTCCATAATCTATGTTTACTCAACCTCAATCTCTCAGCTTCTTTAGTTATACAGAGGTTCTTTTTCTTTCGAACAGTTCTTTTTAATGGGGAATATTCTTCTTTGAGGCGTTCAAGTGTATCATAGAAGAATTGATAATCCTCTTCAAAAGTTGAATTTAATTCAGTTTCCTAGTTATGGCATCGTAGTTTTTCCTTAACAGAAACATAATCCGTTTTAAAAATGTCAAACTGAGTGGAGTTTGAGCTGGTGTGTCTCTTATTTACCACATTCGTCTGGAAATGTATACAAAGATAATCACTCTCTCCAAGTGGAGGAAGGTATTCGCTTATGGATGATTCTTCAGAGGAAAAAACTAAATCGAGTAAATGTGGCGTATCTTTTTCGCGATATCTTGTTGGTTCACTGATATGTTGGTGAAGAAAATTATTTTGAACAGATTCTATAAAAATGCTTTGGTGCTGTTTATCTGGTGGGACGTATTCATTTTACCAGTCAATTACCTTGTAGTTAAAGTCACCTGCGATCACTATGTTAGGATTTAAACGGCATGCTGCATTGATGAGATTGGCTATTTTTGTCGCACTTTTTATGCTGCTTTCTTTACAGCTATCATCACTAGGACTTCGGTACACGCAACCAACAAGAAATGATTCTTTACCTGATGATATTTCAATCCAAGCATGGTCGCGATATTCAGGAATTTCGATTTCAATTTCTTTTACGCTCAACGATATCTTTGAGTAAATTGCTTCTCCTCGAATACCAGACTCCCCTAGGTTTTCTTCGCTTGGGTTGAAATTGTAATAGTGAATGCGATATTGAGTTTCTCTGGCTTTTAGGAATTACTTCAGTAATAAGAATGATGTCTGGTTCTTTACCATCAATCGAGACGAGCAAATCATCCCTTTTATTGACAAACTGGTCCGCATTTGTATAAAGAATTGTTAAAAAATCTTGCTTGACACTATTCTTTTTAGATTGAACTTTGTGACTTAACTCTTTGCGTAACGTTTTAGGCTTAATCCTTTTTTTGGATTTTCTCGTACCTTATAGTTATATTCGGCATCATTTTCAGACTTGGCCTTTGCTTTAGCATTCCATTCCCGGATCTTTTCTCGTTCAGTCTGGGTATAGTCTTCTGTATCTCTTAATTTTCTAAGGTTTTGCATCACATTATCCTTCGCCTCTTTTGAGCTCATAATGAGTTTAACTGGTCGCATTTTGCGTTCATTTTGTTTACCTAAACGCAATATCTTAACTGGTTTGTAAGGTGTACCGAGATGGTCTAGAATATCCATTACATAGTCGTTATCTGCCTCCTGTATTTCTTTCATATTTTTACCATAATCCTCAGCTCGATTTTCTTGTTCGCTTTCTTCAACTTGTTCGTTGTTTTTTGCTTCATCAATGACTTTACTCACTTCCTCTGGTACCCTAGAATTCTAGCGTAAGTCATTTTTGCTGGCTCATTTTCACTTTCAGTACCCTTTACGCTCTCCTTAAAAATATCGATTTGGCTTTTATCCTGTCGTTTGTTGTCAAAAAGACTTCATTTTCTTTTCCAACGATGATACATGTTGCTCAAACATTCTTTCAATTGATTGAATTAAATTCGAGTCAGAAGGTTTAATTACTGAATTTTGGTTTTCGTTTATACGCTCGGTTGGAGAACTATCCCCAGAGTTGTAGAACTTTTGAGTTACATGCTTTGCACGAAAAGAAAACAGTTTTCACCTATTCATTATTTGTTTCAGTTTAGAAATAGGGACGTTGTGGCATCCTTCACATACCCAGATATTACATGCATTGCATTTAATGAGTGCATCCTCCTCAGCCTTACCACAATCGACATACTGGTCTGTTGGTTGTTCCGTATTATTTTGCCTTTACATCAAGTTCTAGAGCGGAATAGTTCATCGTCGTCTCCTCTCTTAAGACGTGCTATCTCTCTTTGTTCTTCTGCAGCTTTTAAATCATCGAGTTCTGCAGTCTTTTCTCTGAGAACTTGTTCGTTTGTAGATATTATGTTCTCATATTCTATTTTCAACTTCGTAATTTCAGCATCATGTTCAGACATTTTAACTTAAGTTACTGATAAAACAGTAGGGAAAAAATTTGCTGCCTGCCTCTTTGATATCCCTATTTTTTTTAATCCAAATATCTCAAAAACGAAAAAAGATATCAAAGTGCAGTTTTTTATATTTGTTTGTGCTTATTGAGTACTTCAGTGAAATTATTGAAAATGAGTGTTCTTCACCTTTAAGGTGTTAAATTTGTGAATCTACTTCTGCATTTCTTTCAGTCCATGTAACCAAACAATCTGTACATTTTCAAGCTCTTATAAAATGTTACTACTATTTATGATTTGTACACAGTTTCTTACATCTTGCTTTTTATGAAGACTTCGTCATTTCTCATTTTTCCTTGTATTTTCTTGTCAGGTGAGATATGACAAAATTTGACTAAAAATGAATTAAATAAAATGAATGACAAGATTTGATGAGAAATATGGTGGCCACAGTCCTGAAATGTCAGTAATTTTCCTAAAAATGTCCTCAAATGTCTTGATTTTTAGTATGCTCCCAACTCACCAAAAATTCTAACATGTGGCAGAAAACAGCTCCTGGACGAAATTTTTTTTGAAAGAACTAAAAATCATATTCAGAAGTTGATTTTTCACTATGATAAGACTAAAAGTGTGGCACAGCAAAACTCCTGCGCGAAAAATTGGGGAAGAAAACAGGTTCTCCACTAGTGGGGGAAGAAATATCTTCCTTGGCCAGAATATTGACTCTTGCAGAATCTTGAATGTCCTTGAATTTAATTGCTTTCGTCTTATAGAATTAATCATATTTGGAAAATTGTCCTCAAATGTCTTGATACTTGCCTGTCTGATGGGGGGGGGGGACCTCATTTAATATTTTTTAAAGAAATGTTGGTCTCCAAAAAAGTGACTCACCTGTAGAAAATTTTCATACAAGTATATTGAATGCAAGAGTATCCAAATCAGATAAATGATCTAGCAAAGTTTGATTTTTGTCAGTTTGTATTGTGATCTGATTAATGCCATTTCTCTTGTCATTTTTTTTGTGTATTGGTACGACTATTTATAGATACTGTGACTGAGAGAAACAACATCATACAATGTGAATTGTTTAACACTATATCACAAGTCAGCTGGGTCGACGCATGTCATGTTAAGGAAGTTGGGTATCATAGTTAGTTGGTACCCAATTAAACACTGGATGGAACTTTAAGTTATTAGCTTTGATTAGCATAAACTTGGGATGACTTCTTTTTTTTTTTTGAAATTTTTTGTTGGTGAGAGGGAATAATGACTTAAACTTAAGGTTGGCATTTTCATGAAAATGGAAATAAGAAATTGTTGTTGAAAGTTGTGACTAAAGTTGAAAAAATATATTAAAGCAGTTTTTAGTTAGTTTTGTGCTTGATAAAGAAAACTTCTTGACATTGGAATAAATGAGGCTCTCATGAAATATCAACCTGCTTGACTTGATGCTTAGCTTGATTGATTAGATCAATGGTGAAATGTTCGTCATTTCTATAGATATTGGATCCATACTGGATATCATTTTATTTTAATTAAAGTACTGTATGATTTTTTTATATTTCTATCCCATGTAACTGTCTCAATTGGTAACAAGTTTTAAAACAGTGAACAGGAACAGCTGAAGTGAAGATATAGTTGGAAGTGCTCACAGCTCTTTTTTTGATGAATGGAAAACCTTTTTGTTACCTTGCACCCCCAATTTATTTTTATACTTTCTTCTGAAGTATCACAATGACCTATTCTGTTCAAAGTTCAGCTCCCCAACTCATGCAAAAGGGTACCCCTTATTTGTTTTATTCTGTATGCCTTAATTATTGATGAATATGAAAAAATTTGCATGTGGACTATTGAAACAAAAGATGGATTGATTCCTTTTGATTTGAATAATAGAATAAATAATTGATTGCTTTTAGTCAGTCTTTTTTATATTTTCGCTTTTTAATTGAACATAAAGGTGTTATTATTTATCATGGTTGTTCACTATCTTTTTGAGAAGTGAATTCAGCATTATTCAATGATCTTTGAGATGTTTTATTTCAAGTTTGTAGGGCTATCTGAATGGCCTGAAAAAGTGTGAATATATTTTCTCACAGTTATGAATTTAAGCTGAACAGTTTTTGAAGTTTTAAGGTCATAAGAAGTATTTTAACCAGTTACCTTGACAGTCTAGCCAATAAAATGATTTTGTTATGATTGCCAAAAATAATTTGACTTTATATTCCGTGTTTTGAACTGATTTGAATTGAAACGAAAACTTTGACAAGGATAATGATCCAACTATAGTCAAAACCACTCTTCTATCCCTCCCTACACACACACACACACACTGTTTCAGAACAATCTACAATGTTTTGATTATGCAAATTATATTTTTCTTCAGATCTATCTTCAACTTAACAAGAATGTCTTCATTATGGAGTTAAAGATTAGTTTCTAGATTAGTTTATTGGAGTTGTTGACATGAGCTCTGCAGCTCTGTGAAGACTTTCTTTGGAAGTTGTTTTTCTCACATAGATCTGATAATGTTTTGTATAAGTTTGTTATGAAATACTTCAATCCACATACACAAGGATTATCAAGCTTATTTGCATTCTGTTTAAACAATTTTGCTATATGAAAAAGCGAGTCGATATATATTTATAGATTTGATATTGAAGATTGTGTTTCTTGTTTTAATTTTATTGTGTCCCTTACTTATCACATTTTTTCTTATGATGAAAATACATCTCATTTTGACCTTATTTTTCTCATTGAAATGTTCTTTTACTTTTGTAGCCATGAAATAAGCTATGAAATTTGTTATGCAAAAAAGCTTAACTGAATAAATGCATTTTTATTCCAATATTTATGCTATAATTGTAGGAAATGTTGATATGATTCTCAGAAAATTCAATAATTTTCACCCAAGAATTTATAGTTTACTGTACGTTTGAGAACTTGATTTCAACATACATTTTGATAGTTTATCAATTTTTGAAAAAGAAACTCATAGTTGTTCACTATAACAGTTACACAAAGTGGAACCACAAAGATAGCTTGTAATGATCCCTAACAAATAGGGCCAAGAGACTGCTGTTCGTCCAAATTATCCAACGAATTGAACAACATAAAGAAGATTGCCGCATTTAATGGTTTTCCAAAATGGGTATTCAAAAACATCATTCGAAAGAGCCTTGGGGCAGTATGAATAACGTTTGTCAGTTGACAATAAAAGAAAAGCCAGCCAACAAACAGCAAAAAGCTAAAATATTTATTCTACATAGTTCAGCATCAGATGCAAGGTGCTTTTTGAGTCTCACTTAATTTAGCAACTCACACACGTATTATAAATCCCGCCTCACTGAGTAGTTCCACCTATCTAAAAATACTGATAGAGAAATTGAAGGTTAACAATAACAACTTACAATTTGGTATACATTTTATGCATAAGGTTCCACATGAACACACGTTATTCTGTTGAGTAAGGAGCCTTTCCTTTTTCTTACTATAAAGATTTTGAGCTAAGTTAGTTTGATGGTGCTGCAGTATTGTGTATGGATAGTATCTTATGTTATGGATCTACTTGATTAATCTACCATATTTAACGAGAAAGTTTGTCAGGTCATCAACCCAAGCCATATGGTCATGATTGTGTAGTCAATTGATCTGTGTGATGAAAGCTTGGTGAGACTGTTCTATTGAAAGCTCGTACTTGTTTGATATAATCACTAACAGGGGGAGGTTTGAATAATGTATTTTGCTATTATATATCATATGTTGTATAGTAATTCTTTTTTAATAACACACCTTTCCTATTTATCTTTTTTAGCTGGCAGTCAAGAACAGAACATTCTTTATATTAGCCAAGATACATTACATTTATACCATGTGCCATGGAAGAACACTACCACTCTATCAAAACGTCTTAAACATCTTATTGAAGTTGATTATGATTTTGAAACACAAACTATATTTTATATTATTGATTCCTGTAAAATTAATCAAACCAATTTGATAACAAAAGAAGTACAGGTAAGACAATATTTTCTGTTTATTATTTGATGCATATCAAGGTCCTCCCCATCCACATAAATATCAGGAAATGCCAGGAACTGTTTGAAGGGAAATGCTGGGGAAACCCTTGTTATCCTTATGTACAATTTTTATCTGCACTTACATATCTACACTTTTTAAAATATGTAGTTCTGAATACACTTTAAAAAGTTGTACTTTGCATCATGACATGTTGTTGTTGTTATGATATTAAAACTCCATGAAATTATTTAGGGATCATCTCAAAACTTAGTCTAAATTAGACTATTGATTGGTTGAATATTACATAAAGATTATGATTGGTTCACTGAAAAATGTAGAGTTTTATTAAAGTCTAAATTAGACAAAGTTTTGAGATGAGCCATTATTGATACTTTTTTAGACTGTTCTGAGCACCGATACTCATGATATTCATCATATGTCAGTGGACTGGGTCACCAAAAAGATCTATTTCACTGGACAGGATACAATGCGCATTGAAGTTAGTAATTTTGATGGCACACATCGTCGTGTTTTGTACAAAAAGGATATTGGTAATCCAAAAGGAATTGCCGTCTCTCCAAAACATGGGTATGTACAGTATATGTTGAGTTTTTAAATGTTTATTCCAAATATTTGATTTCATTATTCCTTTGCATGAATATTCACATACGCTTATAAGGTTTAAAGGTGCATTTCACTGAGTATACTTAAGAGAGTGCAAAAAGAGAATAAGGTGTCCTATTTTTCTCTGGGCAAAAAATGGACAATTGTATTCACAGGGACATGCAGTTGGTCTGCTGAACCCATGAAGGTTATTACCTGGTAGTCCCTTTCGGGAAAATCAACGAACTGCAGCAAAACTGTAAAAATTGGAAAATGCAACATTTTTCGACATTATTCTGCAAAATTTGACAAAATTTGACAAAATTCAGCAATTTTCTACATTATTTGACATCCATGTGACACAATGTGACCAATCATCTCTCTTAAGTACCCGGGAATACCAATGAACTGCAGTTAGTTCATTTAAGGACCAACTGCAGCAAACTTGTAAAAATTGGAAAATTGAATGAATATTTCTGAGTGGACTGCAACATTTTTAGACATTCGACAAAATGTAACATGATTCGACAAAATTTGAGAAAATTCAGCAATTTATTCGACATCTATGAGACACAATGCGACCAATCATCTGCCATTGAATTTTGATGAAGGTGTCAAATAATGTTAGGGTCCACTACTTAACAGTCTACAGACTACAGTCTGAAGTCCGATGGCATTTACGCTGATTCACAGCATCCAGAATAAGCTAAAAGGGGTGGGTGGTATCAATGGTGTTTGAGATTTATTGCAGTTAATCCAGTGCGCTGCAGTGGGTACACACAGTGTGGTCATGGGTGTCTCTAATGTTATTTTTTGGTAACTGCAGTAAGTCTTATGGGTTCCGTGGATCAACTGCATGCCCCCTGTTGTATACAAAATGTACGTCATTGCACATCATTGATTAGGGAAAGATCACCCAGTAGTAATGCTATATGATTAACCCATATTTTTTCTTTCAGATTGATGTTTTACACTGACATAGGAGACAGTCCAACTATAGAACGCCTCAATATGGATGGAAGTGACAACAGAGAACTAGTGAGCACAGACATTCAGTTCCCTTCGATATTGACGGTTGATTCAGAACATGGAATGGTTTACTGGTACGACAACGATTACTTTGAAAAGACATTAGAAATGATGCAACTGGATGGCTCAAATAGGCGTAAAGTTGTTTTTGAGAATCCAGAAGCAATAAATCTTGTTTTGCATTCAATGGCAATTCTTGGATCAAGACTCTATTTTTCCAATGGAAATAAGATATCATCTTGTCTAAAACAAAATGGTACACTAACCACATGCCAAACAGAATTAGCTGGTTTACAAGGTGTCTCTGCAATCCGTGCCTATGGAAAAGAACATCAAAAATATAGTATGTATAATTTTGATATGAATTGATTGTAAGATCTATGTACTTTAAGGATTATTTTTTGGACCCACCAACTTCAGAGGTTGGTGCTGGTCATGAGATCTTTATAAAACTTGGCACCAATTTAGAGTATAGTTCTGTTTTTATGTATTGCCACTTAATTTTGGAGAGTTATACTTCAAGAATCAGTAGTGTAAGATAATTGACAAAATTTTGTTTGACTTTAGTTAATTCCAAGTGTCAAGTAAAAAATGGTGGATGTAGTCATCTGTGCCTGTTGAAACCAAATGGTCATTCATGTGCATGTCCAACAGGGTTGAAGTTGAAAGCAGATCAGAAAACTTGTGCATCGGGTTTGTTTGCTCTCTTTGTTTACTATTCGTTATTAAATTTTAATTTCTTACTTTAGTAGTGGTCGGATTAACGGCTGATGATTGTTGAAAACTGATGAGGAAATGAAAAAGACGGATAAGACATTGATATAGGGAGAAAGTCCAACCAAATATGAGAAGATTTTATAAATTCATGCTAAGGCATTATTTACTGTCAGCATCTTTCTCAGATACTAATGAAATAGATAACCAGAATTTACTAATGACATAATATTCCCATAAGTGTTCATTTTATTTTCAAGCAAATCAATGCAAGTGTTTGCATGAATATTAGTATTTTCCAGTCACCCTTCCTCTTATATTAGTAAGCATAAAGTTTGGACCCAATAAAACTGATCTCCTACCTGACCTTTCTTATTTTATTTTTACAGAAATGGAAAAATTCATATTGTATTGTACCAAGCATCATTTGAGAATCATTTCTTTGGATGCTGACATGCAGATCGACTTGACATTACCCATCACTAACTTGAAGACTGTGTATTCTGTTGACTACGATCCTGTTGATAAGATGATATATTGGACAGATATTGCTGAGTCAACATATGGAATCATAAAACGGGCTCATTTAGATGGAACTGGTATGTCGATTTTGTTTTTCTGAACTGTCTGGTGTAGTAAACAAAATCAGTTTTAAATAAGTTTGTAGAATATTTTTTAGTAGGGATGTATCTGGCTCAGGCTGAATTCAGTCTCACATATAATTTCTTTGGTGAAAATTATTTATTATTCATTCAGTATCGTCAGTATTTGATGAAGGAGTAATGGTTTGAAAAAGTACACTTTCAATTTTTTTTATTCAAATAACATCAAATGATCTAAATCAAGAGCCAGAATTTCTATTTTTAGGTATCTAGGAAACCCGAAATGGTCTGGGTCTTCACCCCTGGACCCCATTGAAGAGGGGGAGGGAGGGCTTACTGCTTACAACAACACGCTTATCTCGTTTCATACATTTTTCAGGCTCAGATACAAACTTGCAGAAAACTTGTTTTAGGGATGTCTGTGAGTTGTCAGAGAGAGGAATTTTTATCGTCAGAAATGTTAAATGACCATATCATCTAAACAAATTTTCAGAAATTCATTTGTCAGCTCAAAATTAGGCATCAAGCTTCTAAAGTAGGCTAATGAAATTGAACCAAATTGAACGAACCTTCGCCCGAGGTTCGTTCAATTTCTTTGTTCTTTGTTAAACCCATCATGAGGGATTTGTTTTTATTTTAGTGTTTGTATTGCGTGTGTAGTAGTGTATTTTTTTACGATGCATAATGCAAAATGATTGTTAATCTAGTTTCAATTTAGATGAGATTTATCTGATAAATTGTTTAGTTTTAGAGTAGTTATCTTTTGGAAGAAGCAGTACTAATCTTCAGTGACTAACCAAGAAAAATGTAGCTTGAAATAATCAAAACATCAGGTGATTTTCATTGTATTGTAATTATAAATGCTTTCTGATCATCATTAACAGTTCTCATGCAGTGGCCTAGATATTTAGTTAAAAACAAAATTGTAGTCCAGTTAAAGAGAAGTGAAGTCACTAGCAATATTTGAAATGAGATATAATTATTATAAATTCTCGCTTTATGGCTATAATTGTAGAAATATAATCAGAGAAGTGTATAGAGGAGTTGCCTAGTATATTTCTTCTTTGTTTAAGTCTGTTAGACAAGTCTTATAGCCCAAACCAACATAGTAAATGTTTTAGATTACCTGCAGGGTAATACCCCTGGAATCCCTGAAAAAAACTGTAAAAGAAACTGTAAAAACTCGGGAAACTCCTGGCGAAGAGAAAAAAATACACTAAAAGAGTTGTTTGTTTCTCATATGTTAGTGACTGTCAATTTTAGCTTCCTATCAAACGTTTTTAAGCTTACCGTAAGAATTACATTCTGTTGGTGTAATGAAAATGATAAAGCAAACACTTATTGCTGGTATCTCTGACTCGACTTTTTGCATTTCCTCTCTCGATTTTAAGAAATATTAAGAAATATCCCTGGAAAATGGTATGAATACTCTGGAAAATAACCCTGGAAAAACCCTAGAAATTTTGTTGATAAATTTCAGTGTCCACCAGATCTGCTGTTCTTCAACTAATCTATCTGCCTTCATCTCTGTTTCAGGACTCGAGATAATTGTACCTGAAGGTTTTACTCTCACTGACCATCTGGCCATTGATTGGATTGCTCGTAACTTGTATTGGACGTGCCCTCAATACAACAAGATATACGCTTCTAGATTAGATGGTTCGGAGATCATCGTTATAGTTGATACTGATTTAGAGGAGCCGCGGGGAGTAGCTGTCGATCCTGGCGATGGGTAAGTTTGAAAACATCTTTGCAACTTCAATTACTGAATCTTAATCTTAAAAAACTGTTTTTCCTGTTTTGTCCTAAAAGTCTTCTTTATGTTACTCACATGGTGACGTATTTATTAACTGATTGCATTGATCAATTAAGGGAATGTGTGTATGAGAGTTTGATCAGCAATCCATGATGGGGCTTGTTGTCATTGGTATCGCTGTTGTCTACAGGGGTAGAGACAGAGACCAGAAACCTTACTTTTTGAAACTCATTGAAACTTGTCCCCTCGATGGCTTAAAAATAATGTCTTATACATTCTAATTTATGGTCGTTAGCACCTATTAGCCTATGATTTTTAATAAAATCGATTTTGATATCAAAAGCCATGGTTATAATTACATTCATCACACATCCAAATAGCTAAATTAGCTAACATTTCGTAGCAGTTTCTGAAAAATTAAAATGTGTTTACTTTAAATTCAAATTCAATTTCACCCATTGTGTATAGAAACGATGTTTAATTATATCTCTTGTACATATCAATTAACATTTAACCATATGTTTATTTGTCATGTTATTCTTCCTAGCACTTCTAATCCCTGTGACATCATTTTATTTATTTTTGGCGAACATGTTACAACCTTTTTGGTTTCCAAACGCAAATATATAATTTATTATTCATTATTCTAGAATAATTCATGAGAAAGGGAGGAATTGTGTTGTTGCTTTTTGATTCTATTTCACTAAAAAGTAACATTTCTCTTTCAATATCAATTTATTGAAGAAGAAAATATTTTCTCACTGGGTTTATTTCCTATAAATAGAATGTTTTGGTTTTAATGTATTCAAGGATGAATATGGCTCATGCTCAATCTGAACACAACTGCTGTGCACACCCCCTTTGAAAGAATGTACAACCAGATATTTTTCTTTTCATAACGAGTAGTGTTCATCTAAAGTGTTGGTGTGTGAATTTCCGGGCAAAGAGGCAAATGAAATATATATTTATTTTTAAATCATACAAAATCGTGGTTGAATGAACTACACTAGGTCAAATGACAAAAATAGCTGCTTAAGTCAAACATTTCTGACAGTCATATTTTTCCAAAGGGTCCAAGTTTACAATGAATCAATCACGAAGCGCTTTGTGCTTGCGTCTTTTTGTCAAATACACTTGGCACATTTACTCCCCATATTTGAACATTGAAGACATTCGGCCTACACCACTGTACTATTAGATAAAAAAAAGTCTATTCGGACAGTTACCTGGTTAGAGTATTCTTCCCGATTAATGGGCTTCTTGTCGTTATTTAAGGAATATATAGGAATGTCCCTCATGAACACCACTAGTCGACGTTTATATTTTAGGATTTATTTTGTCTCGGGGTGAGAGAAACTAGTAAAATTTGGAAAATAGGGAAGAAATAAGCGATTTCTATTGTTTCGCATCATAAAACAGGGAAGAAATATGAAAAAATAAAAAATTGTCGTGGGTGAGAAATGAGAAGTCTCGGCCAAAATATTTTCCGGTGTAGCTGATTCTCTGTGGAAAAAAACGACGCCATAATCTATTCTCGCTACATTATAATGTATTTCAGTCAGAACTCAGTATTTGAATTATAATGATTTTCATTTATACTTGAGTTTGAATGTCTTGTTCCTCACCCGACCTCGCCAATTTTCTTCTAAATGCATTCCCATTCCTTCCAGGCGTCTCTACTGGAGTGACTGGGGTGAAACAAACCCCAAGATCGAATCCGCAGATCTGGACGGTACAAATCGAGTTGTTTTGGTGAACGAAAGCTTGAAATGGCCTAACGGTGTCGCTATCGATTACTTACGACGACGCCTGTACTGGGTGGATGCAGGGAACGACAAGATAGAGTATTACGACCTCAACTTGAAGACACGGCACAGTTTGAAAGGTAGCCCTCATGCGTTTGGGGTGTCTATTCTTGGTGATATGATTTATTGGACCGATTGGCAAGAACGCTCACTACATAAGCTGAATTTGATTAACAAAGATCGTGAAATTGTAAGTAATTCTTCCTTATATATCTAATGAACATAAATACGAGAGGTCATTCATCATCCTGACACTCGACTTATTCTAAGTGTACTTACGAAAAAGGTTATGCTTCAGTAAAGAAAAAAAAAGTGTAAGAAGCCTGAGAAACAGTATGAATGGTCTTGTTGTGACCTAATTTATCCGTCCTAATATTTGCTATTTTTTTCCTATATAGTATGTTTTTATTTATTCAGTAAATGATATTTTTGTTGTTAGTGTCAATGCTCTTGTTTCAACTCTCCACGCTAATATTTGTCTTCACCTATTTCCTTGCTTTGCGTTGCTTTGCTTCGCACATAATATCTATTGCTCATCAGGGATGAGAAAACTTCAAAACTCTCGGTAAATGAGGTTACTTGGAATGAAATAGGGTTCCAAATGTTTTTCTGTAATTCTCTATGCTCGAGTTTGATGATAATTATCATTTTTTTCCTTTGTTTACTTTTACTTATCTCTTTTTTTATAGATCTTTTCATACGTTTCATTTCCACTTCACAATAATAGTTTCTTGTCATTTCTTGGAACTATATCAGTTATTAATTTATTTTGGTAATGAAAATTAATTAACCTTATTTCTTGGAAATGTAACCTAAGTCTACTCAAGTCTAAGAATTTCGAATGGCAAAGCATCAGTAGATATGAGTCCGGACTCAGTAGTATTTTACTGATTTCAGTATTTTCGATATAAGATCATAGTGAAAAAACTGAAGAACTATAAATAAGTAGATTCCTTCTCAATTTTAATTTTACAGTGGACTCTATAACACGAACATCCGGGAGAAACCGTGCCAGCAAAATCGTTCGAGTTAGGGAGAGATTCGAATTATAGTCTAGTTATATAGAGTCCACTCCATTGTAGTACTTTTCCCTCTTTCTCTGTATCAATTCCGATCTTATGTTTTAGGTCGTCCAAAAAATACCTGATATCATGGGCATGAAAGCGATCGACACGACGTTGAGGTATGGAGATAATGACTGTCAGAACAATCGACATGGCTGTTCACATTTCTGTTTTCATAAACCGAGAGTAGGTGCCGTCTGCGCATGCCCTGATGGATACATACTCGATGACACGAAGAAAGGTTGCGTTGGTAAGTACACTATATTATTTCACTTTTCCCTTGTTCGAAAACTTTTTCCAATATATATTTACACATATTACACATAGGAGCCATTTATTTAGTACCGTGAGTGTGAAACGTACGTTTAAAAGTTAGTTAAGTGTAAATTTGCGTACAACGGGAAGGCCTCTCATGGTGTTTTAGTCCACTATCGGAAGGAAGGGGTCATTTTTTTTCAAAAACTTGTGTACGTTTTAAATGGATGATCCATTATCGTCTCAGGCTACCTCAAGTCTTAAAATAATTTTTCATACTCGGTCGGAAGAAATATCTGGTGGTCTGATATTTGAATCGGGTATGATCCGATGGTGTCAAAACTAATATGAAGCCAAATACACTATCTACCAAAATTTCCCAAGAATAGCTCAAAAGTGAGTTAAAGTTTACTGCATCAGTACGTAAAACGTATGGAAAAGATAAATAGTTGTGGAAAGAAACTATAAAAGATCCAACTTTTGATATTACATAATAAAACTGGGTCGGATGAAATATCCAGTATAAACCGTATTGGGTCGGATAATTGTTCAAATTGGTCGGATAATATCTGATATCCGACCATTATCTTAAGCCCTGTGCTTTCTTCATGTTGCTTCTCTCTCAAAGTGAAGTCCTTGGTGGAGAGTAAGGGTAATAATTGAACACGCAACCAAAAAGTTTTGGGAATATTTTTAAAAAAATGTCTCCTGTATCCATTATGTGTTTTTGGAAGAATCAACTACGCCTTGTTCCAGCTTTTGTTTAAATCACTCATAATTTTCCCCCTTTCTCTTGCATTAGCATTATCTGGTTACTTGTTCTACGCCACTCAAAACTACATCAACGCTGTATCACTGGACCGACCTAAAGCCACGTCAACAGTCCCAAAGATCAGAGATAACGCTATCACGTACGTCGATACCCATGTGAAGAGCAACAGACTGGTGTGGGCTGACAACTCTGTCGACGGGCATAGAGCGACAGCGATCAAAAGCTCGTTGATCAATGATACGTCTAACATCTCGATCGTTCAAACTGGGTTTCGTGGACCTCTGGGAGGTATTGTGATCGATTGGATCAGTCAGAATATCTATTGGTCTCAACAACATCTCAAACGAATTGAGGTTTCACGATTTGATGGCAGGTTTCGTCGCACTGTTGTTCAAAGTAACCATGCCATTCGAATAAGCTCTTTGTCGATCAACCCCCGTCTGAGGTAAGACATTGGTTTTCCATCTCTATTTTGCTGAGAAAAGTAAAAAAAGTTCTATTTAATTCTTTTAAAATAAATCAAAACCTTGTATTTATTAACTTTGCTTTTGATCTATAAAAAGGAGTATAATATTCTTAAAAGGAATTTATTACCTTCGAAAATCATTTTTGATTAATGTTCCTTCATTTTTTATTTAAACTCCATAATTTGTAGAATTAATTGACTTAATTTTTTTCGAAAGTAAAAATGCATTTATGAGATATTTAGCGCTTGTGTTTGAAAGAATTATTTATAATGCTCTTTTCAATTTATTATTTATTTATTCATTTATTTATTATTTTGACTGATTTCCATTTGTTTTTTATTCTTTAGGAAATTGTATTGGTTTGAAGTTTATGAGAAACTCGAATCTCGTCTCATCTCATCAGATTTAGATGGATCGAATCAAAACATAATTGTCAATATAACCGGTGAGCCGAACGGTCTCGTCATCGATTATAACGACAGTCGGATTTATTGGGTCGCGAAAAACACGCACGGCATTGAGAGCGTCGACTTGGAAGGCGGGAAACGACGTTTGGTCGCGCAGTCACTTGGCTCTCCCGTTGAACTTGCCGTCTTCAAGGACAGGTTGTACTTCTGCGAACAAGAGCGTGCCAGTGGTGAAGTGGCGCCGTCCATCTCTTCTGTTATCAAGTATGATGGTTCCAAGAAGAGCGTGTTGAAGTCTGAATCGGGTGTCTGGTTTACGGATATAACAGTGCATCATAATAGTTTGCAAATCGGTAATACACCATAATATATCATGTCCGTTTTTATATAGCCCTAAATAAAAGAATCTGCCCTATCCCCATGGAAAATATGATAGCTTGCAAATGCGTAATACATCATGTCCAGGAGCCCCCACCCCCACGACTCTGTTTATTTCATCTTTCTTTTTCTTTTTCAGGCGAGAACAAGTGTGATCGGAGAAATGGTGGTTGTCAGCATCTCTGCTTCGCGACAAGTCTCGTTGATCGGTTCTGTCAATGCGAAATGCACTACACACTGAAGGCTGATAACTCCACTTGTACAGGTGAGAGGAATGAATTGATTTAAAAAATCGCGTAGACATTTCTTAGAAATCACTAAGAATTCACAAAAATCACAAAGAAATAGCAGAAATCATTGGAAATCATGAAAATGTCAGAAATCACCGCTTTTTTTTTTAGCCATTCACTAACATTTTGATCTCATGTAGTGTTCTTAAGATTGGGTTTGCAGTGCAATATATTTTTCTGGTGCTCCTCCTGGCGGTCAACCTGGTGATTATTTTACACCTCTGCTGGTATATAAAAGTATATTTTGCACCAACGTAAAATTATTTTGAATTCATCACGTTTAATAAGATATTATAAATCATTAAGAAAAAGCAAATGCACTGTTTCTAGAGAAATTGAACAGTTAAGATTGTTTCTAACTTTTTGACCCCTCTTAAAACTGAACCTGTTTCTAAGTAATTAGGAAGTACGAACCATCTTTTGTTTCGTTTAAACGTAATGGAGGTTAGAAATTCATTCTGGATATATGCATCAGGAAAAAAAACCTTGAGGGTGAATTGCATGAATTCTGTCCGTGTCCGTGTCCGTTACCATTGAAAATTGAAAATTTGAATTTTATGATTTTGAAATAAACTCAATTTTATAGCCCCCGTCGACTAGTAAAACATTATGTTTACACTTTTTCTTTGTGTTTTGACAATCTATTCGTACGGAAGGATCAGAGGCTATTTAACTTCAATTTTTACAGAATGGATGTAAAATTAATAAAGAGGAAAGTGGAATGACGCTTGCAGTTAATTATCCTTATTAAATTGTTCAAACTTACTTGTAGAACCGGTTTTGGGGTAATGTACTTTGAGAATAATCACCTCATTCGTTAAACTATGTCAAGTAAAGTGGGGGATCTTGCCTTTGATCGTTTGATACGATATAATTCATGGACGAAAATGAATGGTTACGGACGATACAAATTTGTAACAAAATAGAATAATCATTTTCAGTATAGGTACATTAATTACCAGAAATATTAGACAATTTGAATTAGAATTGTCCGAAATTAAAAAGCGTCCGAAATTTTTAATTGTGCGAAATTCTTGTTTCTTATCCCTATTTTCGATCAATTTGAAAGTGAATTTACAATCCTTTTTTCGACCATTTCTGAAAGCAGGAAATTTAATTTCGCAAATGTGAGGGTCAAAATTAGCGAATTTCGTGGAATTTACAATTTTTTAGCCTCAAAAAAACTCAAAATAGCTCCAAAAAAAGAGAGAGAAAAAAAACTTTCGCAAACGTCCGAACTGTATATGCAAAAATCAATTTGTTCGAAATTTTGGCAAATTTTTGTTCGAAATTCTTTGTCTGAAATTTTTATGTCCGAAATAAAATAAAAAATAATGTAAAAGTTAATTAGAATTACAAACAACGTTCATAATTTTAACGTTATAGCAAGAATGACACTCATTTCAGCCTTTTTGAACGACGGCTGGAGACGAATTCAGGAGGCATGATTATCTTGTGGGCAACAGGAACATCCCAAGTGCATATTTCATCACTAAATTAATGTGTCATTAGTTTTAGTTTTCTCTAGATAGTGCTCAAACGATTGATTAGGATAAAGGATAGAGCTCTATGGATTTTGATTCATTAGTCAAATAAAAACTTTTAAAAGTGTTTCGGAAGGTGTAGAAAGTCATTAGAATATCTGGATTATCATTCCAATTAAATATCTCCCCAATTATATGCCTTGTGGGTTATTTTGGTAATGGACGGGACATAGTGTAACGGTGTTTCACCGTCTTAAAAAGCCAATAATGAATTTCATTAACATTATTGTATATATGAGGTATTACCCATTTACTTCGTTGGAAGGATGGGGAAACACGGGCATATCAAAAACGGTAACGGACGGGACAGTTTTTGTAAACACTCCCAATCTACTATACTTTATACTTAACAGCTCAGTCTCTACCACCTTAAATGTGCTACTTTTGACAACTTCTGTGCCTCGAAGTGATGTGCGGTAAAATCTTGGCTTCTGTGTGACAATAACCCTTCCTTCGGGGAATGGTAACGGACGGTGCAAAATTTGTAAACATTTGAAGCATTATAAAAAAGAAGATTTTTTTCAACCTTGGATTTTAAAGTACACAAAGACCCATGGCTTATCATCCCACATGTCAATACTTCATTTTAAAATCAATTTAAAGAAAAGAACATCTTTAAAACAAGTGAAAAATAAAGACCCCATTACTGTTTTTTATGACAAAAACGTAAAAATGACCATTTTTCAGGATCAATTGTCTATAGTACCCTAAACAAAATTTGGAAAAAGATTGATTATATGCTGCAAAATGGGTTTAATTCTGTAAGAATAATTAGCAAACTCGAGCATCCATTTAAATTGAAGATATGGTTTGAAATGGTAACGGACGGGCACGTACAGATTTCATGCAATTCACCCTTGAGGGATTTACTTCACTTTAGGACGGATGAAAATGAGCCATTTTCGCATCGTGGTATTATGTCACTGTTTACAGAAATTTATTTGCAGATTTTCTTCTTGGGCCAAGTAATCTTTCTATGACTGCCATATCCAAATTATTCTTTTTAAAAATTTAAGGAAATTAAAGTCAATTTAAAAGGAGTCTTTATAGACAGTAACAGTGGCGGATCTAGATCAATTTCTGAGTGTCTTCAAAATTGATATTTACCCGATTTTAGTGAGAAATTTTGAAAATTAAAACGAATGGAAAAGCATGGAAGCACCTATTTTCCAGAGTGTTGGCCTTCATTTTGAACCCAGTTCAACAATTTATAGGGTCAGCTTAGTCTGAAATAATAAAAACCTGCCATAAATATTTGCTCTTATCAAAAACGAGTATTTTCATGAAGACACTGAAGATACTTCAGATCCGCCACTGAGTAACGGGTCCATTAATTTCCAATTTGTTTCTCTTAATTCTCATTATTCGCCATGTAGTATATGTACGTGCTTCCCTCCGGAAAACCATATACATAATTGATCAACTCGTCGTCGCTACATTTTGCTTTAACAATAAATTAAAGAGTGTTACGATCAACCATTTGTGATCGTAAACTTGATTGTAAATCTGTTCGTTTAAACTTTGCTTAAAGTCCCTAATGTACTAATTTCACTCGTAATATCTTGCTATTTTTCAGGTCCAAACCTTTTTGTTCTACTCAGCGAAGAAGCAGTTGTTTACAGAGTACTATTAAGCGCCAAACCTGAAGCTGAAGTGCCACTCAATTTCAAAGCTCTCATATCCATCACAAGTATCGAGTACAATATTAAAACTGAAATCATCTATTGGCTCGATTCGAAAACGAGTCAAATCAAATACCTGACTCCTTCGAGAAAAATCGAAATATTGGATTTGAAAACGAGACGTGCGGAACCGATTTCATTCGCAATTGATTTCTTCTCGAATACGCTGTTTTGGGTAAACAAGCAAAACTACGCCATTATGTTTATTAATCTCGATAATCCACACAAGAATGGTGTCGTTTTTCAAAATGAAAAATTTCATCCGCGTAAACTCGCTGTTCTACCGGAAAAAGGGTGAGTACTGATACAAGTTTATGTTTTCATTTGATAGATATTCGTTGGCGAGTGGTTGTTCTGGGTGCTATTCTAGTGCAAGTAAAGCTTCTCCCCTCATTCCCTCTCCCCATTCATCGAATGAATGAACCAAAAGGGGCAGATGACGGTCTACAAATGTGTGGTCTGTATCTGTGCCATATGGATTGTATTTGTCTATGCGTGTCACGTTCTTCAATATCCCAAGTCACGTCTCTCCTCTTTCCCTCTTTCACTGGCCGTTCTCTCATTTTCTCATTGTTTTTGTCAGTCGTAGCGACGGGGTCAACATAAGATTTCAGAAGCTCAAAGCATATGCTCAACATTTTTCTTTATATCATATATTTGCCACTTCTTATTAATTTTTTTTTCTTTTTTCAATTCTTCTATCTTTTGAAAATGTATTTCAGAATCGACGAATCATGATATAATCAGACAAAATGCATACTTGTGATTTCCTTTATGCTAAAGAGCACGTATCACAAACAGAAGTTGTTTTTCAGAGAAAATTGTTTTTGTTAGATTTTGAATAAGAAAGTACTACTGGGTCGAAAAACACTTCATTTTTATGACCTGAAGCAAAAATTGGACAAAAAACATGATCTTAGAATAAAGTCGCTATACAGTTCATTTGTTTTCGATTTCTTTATATTTCTTTGAGCTTAAAGCGATAAAAAAAGAACTAGGTAATATGGTTTTACTTCATTTGTACGCTAAATAGACTCCCATAGGGCACGGAACCATTTGTTTTCTCTAAAATGTTCATTACAAGCATTATTTTCAGTCATTTTTTCCCCAGTAATGAATTATTGCATGATGAACTTTCATTCCCGATGATTGAAAATTCTCATGCAAATGGAGAATGAAAATATAAAGAATACTGGTGTCACTCATTAAACTTAAGTTACTATTGTGTGAGGACTTAGTATAAACAATAAAGCCTTGGAGCAAAGATTAATTTCGAGCCGGCTAAACGAGGATTAGAGTCTGCTTTAACCGGAGCCGGACGCTTATTTCGACACCTGTCCATCATTACAAAATCTTCCAAAAAATTTTTAGTTTAGTTGACCTTACCCTAATCCACTTCCGGATAAAAATGAATTTTTATCTTAGGTCATGCATGATGGGCTGAGACTTGTCTCAGCTTATAGAGCAACTTAACAAACTCAACTGATGGATGACATACACAGTTTTCACTTTAATCTTATCGTGTCGCTTTTCTTTTTCAGGTTATTGTTTTTCGTCAACGAATATTTAACCAATACCGCCCAAGGGTTTGACTCAATTGAATCGATAACAATGGGTGGCACAGAACTTCGTTCGCTTAAAGATTTCCTCAAAAGATACCCGACCAGTGAGCATGATGGGCAATACGATATAACAGTAGATCACGCAGGGGAACGCCTCTATTACTTGCATCGTGCTAATAAAGTCATCGAAAGTGTCAGCATTACAGGTAGGTGACCTTTTGTTAAGACCACACATTCGAAATAGGAATTATTTTCACACTTTTGGGTGAATAGAATTTCATTGCCACACTTTATTGGAAACTTAAGACTAGGTTGTATTATGCGTCGTGAAGCATTGTCATCTTGTTATTAGAGTGAATGCTTTGAATGGATGAAACTGGGGGTGGGGAGGGCAGGGTTGACACCAACTGAACAATATTATGCGAAGTCTCAGTAGTAAAATTAGCCAAAAGTTATATTCTGTGATAGGGGTAAAATGAGCCGTTTGATTGAGAAAACTGGACTGGGCTTATGTTTATACCAACGAAAAACTGCAAAATATTACGAAAACAAAAAGTATGTTACATTTCTGCAAGATCCAATACTTGAAATATTTACCTATGTCACGAGATTTGAGAATCGTTCTTTACAAAAGCAAATTCTTTTCATGCAAAACATACCAGAGATAGATGGGTACAAATAAAAAGAGACTTGAACATGCAAATTTAAAAAATGTACAAAATAAAGAGTCCCTACTTTACCATACTTTTACATAGGGACACTCCAAGGATACTATGTGTTCACGAGAATTTTGATGATGATGATGATGATGATAATGTACAATTTATGATTTTTTTGTAAGCTTTGTATCAACTAAACTAATTTTGAAAAAAGCAGTTAAGTTGGTTTGACATTACTAGACATCAGTTTTCTAAAAGACCTCAAAATCTGTTTTTTAAATGCATGAAGTTTTCTAGTTCGTTTAGATTTATTCTTTTCTTTTTAAAGCATGTTATACCCTTACGAATAAATTTCCCATCGCTTCATAGGTGGAGATGTCCGCAAGCAGATACAATTCAGTAAAGAATCGTTCACGCCTGTTGCCATAGCTGTTTACGGCGATAATCTCTATTGGCTCGATCTGAATATGAAAAATGGACACGAGAAACTGAAATGGCGCTCCATCCACAATTATGGTCAACGGAAAATCTCGAACTTCCCTCGTATTTTCGAAAACACGAACGATCTGCTGATTGTTGATTTGAATCGAAGAGACAGTAAGTAGAATTCTACTCAACTATATTTTGTTAAGATAGTTGAGGTTAATAAAAATAATCAGTCCCCTGGAATCTTTGTCTAAACTCAGCCCTTCAAATATGACCCTGTGGACTGGGTAATTACGCTATATTTCTCCGGTCAATATATAATTATAGAATAAATCAAAATATAATGTTAGCATTTATGCATACTATTTTTTGACATATTTCCGGACCAGAAAAAAGAAAATAGACCTTCTTTTCCACATACAATATATTCTTGTTACTCATCCATTTTCCACCCAGGAAATTTTCATTCCAACCCCTTTTTTTATTAATATATATATATATATATATATTGTAATGCTATACGCAGTGAAGAGACTAACTTTTTTAAAAGAACCATCTTATATTTTTTACATGTTTCGTAGGTA
>JAUKPT010000112.1:0-27412 GCA_032273505.1 Nanomia bijuga | reverse complement strand
TCGTCTCTTCTTTTTCTCTTACAACATGTTCGTTTTGTCACCACAATTCTCCATAGTTCTGATAGTAAAGCAAAACCACATACAAGAAGAAAATTAAAATGAAAAAGAAAATATGCTTCGTGCAATAGTAATAAACACAAAAACGACATCTTTTCAGGGTTTTAAATATATTATTATATTTTACTTATTTTTATAGCGTGTCGTCCAATCATTTATCATTTATGACTGAGCAAAGATGGAGTGAAAACTGTGAGATATGTGATATGTGTTGTTAATATTTTATTGATAAGAATAGAGATAAGATTATGGATCGGCCTCAATATGCATTTAAACGGATTTTAACCCTTATATTATGATTTTATTCAATCAAAATTGTGTTTGAAAAATAGAAAAATCTTATTTATCTTATTTAATTTCATAAAATGTATAGAATCGATTTTTTTGAATAGAATATGGATTAGGAGGATTAAAAAACAACCATATTATTTCGAAAAACACTGTGACCTAACCTGCAAAAGTAGATCACCCATTTTAGCAGTCATCTCAGCCCTCAACTCCTCGTCTTGACAGAAAACCATGTCATTGCAACAATATCGTTCCACATTTTTTTTTTTTTTTTTTTTTTAGGATTAAAGCGCAAAATGCAGGTGGAAATGACTCTTAAAACGTTATTTCAAACTGTTTCGTGATTTCTACCTAAGTATTAAGAATATTGGAGAGCTGTGTTTTCCATTAGAGCTCTAGGAGCTCTTGGAGTAACACCCCCAATAGAAGGGTTAGACGCCATATTTTATTTGGAGATATCTCAACTGCTAAAAAATAGAGCAGGAAAGAAAATCTGTGACGTACAAAGCAGTCTGAAAGAAAACGAGTAATATTATTTTTCTTTAAAATATGGTTTCGAAAATGGATTACACTTTTAATCAAACAATTCAAATTCATTGTGTCGAATTCCTTAAATCCTAGGATCAAAGAGAAATATTTATGAAGAAAATTGATAAAGGAAATTTCCATAGTCTTTTCAAAATTGCATGTTTAATTCTTACAAGTCGTCTAAACTTTATACTTTATACTCTTTTCCAAAAAGGTTACTTTTTATTATTACCTCCTGGTTTAGTGCCCCAGTCCGTTCAAATCGGTATAAACGTTGGAAACCAGGCCAGTCAGTGAAGCGAAGTCGATCGCGATCGCGCAATTACCGTGCAAAATTTTTAAGCGCGATCGTGAAACCAATCACGCAAGGCACAGAATTTCGAATTTTTATTGCGTTAAGAGTAACATATTAATTTTGATTTAAAAAATAAGATTTTAGAATATTATTTTTTTACTTTTCTCCTGATTCTTTACATAGAATAAGGATTGGTTGTGCCGATCGGTTAACAACTGGTTTGAAAATAAATTGGTCGACACAAATTCAATCGCGCAAGCCATGTGCGCGATTGTGCAACCTATCACGCACACATTTCTTACTGACAGTCCTGGAAAGTGATAAAATTTCAAAAAAAGTAATTTTGTAAAAGAAGAAATCGTTGAAAATCGGAGGATTTTTGTGTTCCAACATGACCTTCTCAAACACGGCCGTATAGCTTTACACAATATCTCAACTCATGATCTAAGAACTAAGAAATCGAAAGTTGAAGGTATATTTTTTCCGAAAAGAATGATAGAAAGATGACAATTGGAATGTAGATGGTCGCGACATAAATCTTAATCGTGTGTTATATATGTATACATTTACATATGTCGTGTTTTTGATGTTTTGGTCTCGAAAATGTCCAATATCTCATCCAATTTGTTCACTAACTATGAAATGATTCGTACATTGCGGCAAGTATGAAAAGAGATGATCAATGCAAATTGTCTTCAGCTAGTCTAAAACTCTATATGACCTTAAAAATATCAAAAATATCATTTGTGTAATAAATGATCAAATGATTTGATTTCTACACAAAATGGTTTCTATTTCAATGGTGATTAGGATTAGCGAAAAGAGGCAATTTTTATTATAGTTCAAAACTAGTTTCCATTACCAAAGAAAATATATTTAGAAAAATAGAATAGTTAAATTATGGCAATATTTGATAGAGCGTCATTTGTTTACATTTTGGCTACTGAAACGGCGATATAACGGCTGGTGATCGGTGAAAAATGACGAGAATAACAGAAAAACTGTTAGCACATTTTGAGCAAAAAACTGTAGAAACGCTCATCAAATTAGTGCGTAGAAAGGTTTTGATAATATATGGCTATGATCATTACTTTATCAATCAATGATCATTTTAATGGTATTTTGAAAACTCGAAATTGAAAACCACCAACCATGGTGGTCCATCGGGTAGATGCTGCAACAAGTAAAAGAGTACCGTGACAATTTTTCCTTATTTCGCACGCAGTTTCACATTCACTACGCATTTATACGCAAAATCGTGTTTTTTTACGAAGCTAGCAAGCTATAATCAATACTGGATTGACCCTTTTTCTTTTTATTTTCTCCTACCCAGTCGTCTATTTTCTCTCTTTCTACGAGTTTCACCCTGGCGGTTTTCGTCTTTAGCTTACAGCTATTTCGATTCCTGTTTTAATTGCATCTTTATCTTATCTCTTTGAAATAGAAGGTTTTTTTAAGGGTCATCTAAAAAACGTTTACATCTTTTTTAACAGAAAATGTCTTAACAGACAACTTTAATTTTGATTGAAACAACATCATGCCAATTCTATTTTATCGTAGGGTAAAATCGCAAAATGGAGGGAAGGGTGACTCTTAAAACTGTTTTTGCTTTTATACTGACGAGTCAGGGGTATTGAAGAAATCAATTTGTTATGTTCGACCCGCAACTTAAAAGAAAAATCTTTTTGGGAAGTCCCCTTACTGTACTTTCTTGTGTGTTGATCACTTTATTGACCATACGGTAGATGTTCTGTGATCTACGTTATCAGTAAGTCACAATAGTTTTTCAAGTTTTATTTGATCAAAAGAGAAGATATGGCCTGGGAAATATCATTCTTATGAGACAAAAGTGTTACGAAAGAAGTTGACATTTGAAATGTTTGATGCAATCAAAACTCCGTCTTATTTTTGACTATCAATTGGTTGAATATTACATCATCGTGATTTTGATCGGTTTTTTCAGAAGAGATATCGTTATTTTTGAATTTAAGAAAACACCAAATTAATTCATTTTTAAATGAATCGATCAGAATTTTGATGATGTAATATCCAATCAATAGTCTAATTTAGACGAACTTTTGAGAAGATTCTTAATTAAATATTCAAAAGTAAAGTAAAAGCTGATTTATTTATCTTCCTATCTCTCCCCAATGTCCCTGAATGCAATGAATTTGCATTTGTATATGACGGAGAATATTTTTGAGGACACATCATGACCTTTTTGTGGCCGTCCTATTTTTATATGATGGAGAATATTTTTTTATAGGGAAACACGTATCTTTAGGCCACAAACTCGTATTTATTATAATGAAAAAGAAAAATAAGTTAACAGTGTGGTGAGTTGAAGATCACTCAATCAAAACATTCAATCAAATATGCTGCACCTGTTTTGCTACACGTTAAAATCAAAACGTAGATGAACTCTTCAAGTGTCTCAAAAAATCAACTTTATATTTGATTCTTCTCTCAAATCTGCTCGCTATTCAAACATTTCATATTTAACCGTTACGCATGTAAATGACTGTTCCACCATAAAAGATCCATTTTGTTCCGTTCCGGCCCGTTCCAGTCCGTCCCGGCCGATTCCAGTCCATTACGGTCAATTGTTTGTCCATCTTCTCCCCCGCCTATTGTTTTCAAAGCTCCTGAAAGTTAACTGCGAAATTGGTCACTGAAGTCGCGCGGTAATCACTTTTAAAACAGAAATCAAGAAAAAAAGGCAAATGAGAAGAAAAAACAAAAAACTGTAAATAATTTTGGGAATAAATAAGCAAAATTCGGAAAATAGGGAACAAAAAAGCGATTTCTATTGTTTCGCACCCTGAAACAGGGAAAAATAGAGGGGGGATAAGAAGTTTTACCGTTAAAACTGGTTCTTCAAAAATAATCACAAATTTTAGAATTCTAAATTTCGAAAATGTGCAGCGAAGAAAAAGCTTTTATGATCATCTTTGATTCTATGCAGGAAAATAAAACACTGCTTTAAAACAGATAAAACATTTTATTAAAACTCTGCATATATGTACAAACATGTCTTTATAATTTCGAGGGGTAAAACCGTACAACCTTAAAGACTTAATTGTGAATTTATCTCTCGCATATTCAAGATTGAGAATCTTGTGTATAAAAACAAGGTAGAGGAAACCTTTTACGCAACAACTACCATTTTGACAGGTATCCCCAAGCCACATACGATTTTGGTACTTGTTATCTTCATCGGAAAAACATTTTTTATTTTCTCACTTACCATGATTGAAAATTGCGTGCCTGTCAAATTTGGTAGGTTTGGAAAATTTAAGACATTTAATTGGTTAGAAATTATAGCATCAGAAGAAGTTTATTGGTTTAATCTAAAACGTAAATGATATAAAGACTTTTTAATGAACCAATCAGTATCTCAAGGATGTAATTTCCAGCCAATCAAAAGATTGGATTTGCCATGGTATGGCGACAATCCTTCAAAATCGAAATAAGATTTTTCGAAGATTTATGAGAATGAATCACGCGCATCACTCGATTATCTGGGTACAACAATTCAACCAATCAGATTCCTCGGATCATCCTTACATGCGTCGCCGTATCATTCCGATAATTGACGCTCTCAATAAACGTCGTCGCATTAGTTTTTCGACTTTCGACTTTCGACTTTCCATCTAACAAATGCGCCTCTCGTAAAATATCCTCCGGCTCTTGCTCGGATATGTTTTTTAGTATCCGCGCAACAGCTCCGATCATATGCAATGTTCGCGGGAGCGCATTGGCGGCTAATTTTGAAAACGCCTTACGAATGACGTGCATCGGATTCATCGACGTCATTATAAGACTTGATACCGTCGCCTGAGAAATCGCCGGAGGAATATCCGACAAGACGTCATTTTTCAACGTGTCGACGTTATCTTTGATATTCTTAGCGTCATCGACGTATTTATTGAGTCTATTATAAGTATGATTTCCAATCAAATCTTTGATTTGAGTTGTAGTGGTAGTATTAGACGACTTTTTCCTATCTGTTAAAAATCGTATCTTTTCGATGTCTTTGGAAATCTTTTTGACGACATCGTTTTCGTCGACGGGTAATTCAGGCTGGTCGCTTCTTTTTGACGCATTTCTTGTAACAGGAACGATACCTTTACGACGCTTGCCGCCACATCGATGTAAACGGTTGCTTTTGGTACACCCACTTGACTTTTTAGGGGGCATTAACTGCTTTCTAAGGGGCATCACTAAATATTTGTTTATTTTCTCAGGATGACTTTTCCTTGTTCTTGCAACTTTTACTGGATTTAGATGATTTGCATTATTGCGTTGCTGATGTTTTGTTTGAACAATATCTTTTTTGCTTTTTTTATTGTTCGGTAAAATACGCACACGCTTACTGGTGGTACAGTTTTTACATTTTTGAGATGTATTTTTTGGATGTAATAATAATGATTTATTTACGTGGTGGAATAGTGTGGCTTTGGTAGAATTGTTTGTGTGGGGTAATGATACCTTTGTAGTGTTTTTTACATTTGGTACGCGTTTACAGTTTGCGCTTTTACATTTTCCAGGTACGTTGTGTTTTGATGAGTGCGATACAGTTGATTTTACGCGTAGAAGTTGGATGCAAACGAATCCAAAGAAGAGAACCAATCGCATCTTTGTTTTCTATTGATCAGACCAGTCTACGAGTAAAATAAGGATTAGAATAGAATAGTTCGCTATGAAAAATTGATTAAACAGTTTAAAGGTATTCTAAGTAAAATTAGGTCATTTTCAAGTAACATCCTTTTCTATTTACGGTTAAAATTGATTAGAAACATGAATACATTAATAATGAAATGAAAATAAATATATAAACATAAGAACACGGACTACTAGAACTAAGTAGTCTGTGACAGGACTCTAATCAGCAGTCAGGAACTGTTTCTTAACTAATAAATAACTGGTAAATTTAAAAATATGTTCTCTAAATAAGATGCTTTAGGTTTCTCAGATAAAAATCTTGTTATGTTGAAAATGATTTATTCGTTCAATTGTTAAATTATGTGTAAAACGAATGACATGAAATTTTCAACCAAAAATACCTCAAATTGGAAAATTATAAAGAATGTGATCTAAAATTCAAGTAGTTCTAAAATGACAATTAACAAGAATCTTTCTTGATATTTAAATTTATACTTACCAAGTAAGACCAAATACAAAAAACCATAAATATAACCACACTCTACTTTGCATTTTATATTTCAATCTATTCTTTACTATGGAAAGAAAAATAACTATTTAATCATCAGCAGGGTAGCGTGGCAATCAAATGCTTTCAGGAGATCACTTATTTAAAAGGGTCTATTATTCACAATAAATAATCTTTGCTTAACGTCCGATAAAATCATCAAAATCGTGTTTTCTTTTAATTTGCTTGTTACAGGTTTACTCCTGATTTTTACAAAAGCAAATTTCGTGATTTTTTCAACAAATGTAAGTAGTTTATACTTGTCAAATCAATATTCATATCAGTCAAATAACATCCGGCAGGCTATTTTGCTACTCGGTTTTACCTTTCACAAAAATCAACTGATGAGCCAATATGATTTTTGATGATGTCATTTCCAATCAATAAAATGGCAAATTTACCAACAATTTGTAAATTTCTACCTGAAAACTGAAACTTGACTAATTCTCTAATCGCAAAATTGTTTGAAGCGTATTTTTTATAAGAACACCTAAATTTCAGTTGAGACTGGATTTTCTTTTTTTCAAATCGTTTTTCAGCCTCAGAAGTTCTTTACTCATAGCCGTCACTTAGCCAATCTCATCCTTAATTAATTAATCAATTGATTCTTATAAACGAGGTTTTTAAAAGAAAATAGTGTATCTTATGTTAAGGTCCGTGTAACGGAAAATTTGTTTACTAAGTTTGACATACAGTCCGTTTTGATTTGAATCTTAGTGAATTTTATTCATGAACAGGCTATCTTTTTTTTATAATAACCCAGCAAAGAAAAGTCTTCCCTTATAATATATCAAGTTTCTTAAAGGCTAAGAAGCTGGCTTGTTACGTTATGTTTCGATATTATAAAGTCGCCAAAACGAATGCTATTCATCGAAAGGTCTTGGATACGACAGAAACCTGGGTTCCTGCACCGTACTTTATCTTTAGCTTCGGTGTAAAAGAAACTATAAATAGTTGCAAATTGTAATAAAGTATGTTTTAGTTTTGCATAAAAACTGATGAGACAGTATTCTAGTAGTCTCTGATTGAAATTCTTATAAATTTTATTTTTCGTCAGCAAAAAAAGAAGGCTTTTTACAATGAATTCGGATATTTTCTTACTAGACACACACGCATCAAATATTAGGCCATGCATAACATGGCAAGACATAACACGTTCATGGGAAAACACATTTTTCATTTTTTTTATACCAGACGGACAGAAATTTTACTTGAAACAAACAATTCAAACATATAAACAAAACAGACGAATAGACAGACGAAACAACATAAACAATCCAAACACAACATTTAGATTTCATTAGAAAACGAAAAACGAGCAATACCTTCTTACCTGCCAGACATGATATTATTATATGGTGCTGCTTGAGAGTGCGTGTATGTGGTATTCGGTATTCGTGTGAAAGAAGATTCACTTTGAGTATACTTGTTGAAACCAGTTATTCCAGACACTTTGGAGAAATTATTCAGCATCTTGTTAGCTTTTTACATTTATTATTCACGTTACTCGGAAAAATTGAATATGAAAAAGATTTATTTCGTGTTTAAAAGAGTAAAGTTTAAATATTTTTTTATGGATATTGGATAAACTTTTTTTATCATTATGATTTTGAAGAATTGTTATTCGGCATTCTAAAATCAGCAATACTTGGATTATTTTGTTGTGTTGCTATATTCCCATGGTTACAGTTGCTTGTAGTAATTGTTTAACAACATCGAAAAAGAGACCAAAAACGGATTATATTTGAAAATGTTGCGGATCAAAAAATCTAGAAGAAATTCATATTAATATTAAGAATAATTAGTTAAGGAACACTTGGCTTTTCAGTAAGAATCAACGATCTGCCGGAAATACACATTCTTTGTTTTTATTTTTTGTTTATATTTCCATGGTACCAGTAGCTGTAGATATTTCTACATATCATGAAATGAATAAAGTTGAAGAGAGATTTTGGTCCAGAAGTGGTAAATCTGTGAAATGGAGATTGTAATGAAAAATGTTTAAATTATTATTTACAAAAAATGTCAGATATCGTTTTTTGTGCGATCAAAATGAATTTTGTCCGATCAAGTTGGTGGACAGGGTCCAGTTTTCTCCTATTACTTGAGATTGTGTACATTTTGACTAAGCGACCCTGACCATCGTGAGAACGATATGTTTTACTCCTATGGGACTAGCAATACAGTATAGAAACAGACTGGAATAGACACAAACTTGAGACAGGAGCTATGAGAAATTAGACCGATCAAAATGATCGTTAAGATCGAATGTTGTCCGATCATTATTAATTTTTCCCCGATTAATGACCGTTGATCGGCCGTTATGAATAGCCCTGATAACCATGCACTGCAATAAATGGAGTAGAGTTCTTCATGAAACTGGATGGACTTATCCCATGGTAAATAAAATGTTTATTGTTGCTTCTGTTCCCGTGATACAATAATTCGATATTTCTGTATAGAATACCATGCGTCTTGCACATAGAAGTCAAAGAAATAAAACCTAAAATTATTTCAACAGTTTTGTTTACCTTATCATCAACGCGAAGCATGTGTTTTAGAACGTTTGATTTACTTGTATTGGGGCTTATTTATTCTAAATACATTCAGTGGCGGTTCTGACTAAGTTTCTTATTTTCTTTAAACTTACCCCAAGCTGTGGCACGCATGAAAACAAATGTACCAGACATGCTTGTCCTCACATTGAACCTTTTTAAACACTTTTTAGGGCCAACTTAGATAATAAAAAACTGCCCGAAGAATTGCCCCTATTAATTATGAGTGCCTTCATAAAGACACTGAAGACAGTTTAGCGAAATTTGCGATTTTTTCGTCGCAATTTTAAGAAAAATTTGTAAGTGGTAAATGTTACGAAGACCTTATTTTGTTGACATTATTTGTACGTGAAAGTTGAAATTTTGGGAAGATAAAAACATTTGCGCGGCAAAAAGAGTTGTGAAAGTTGCAAGAGAAAAAAGAATCACAGCATTTTCTTTACACAATATTTTATTCCCGTAACATTTGGCGCTTTTAAAGTGTATATGATTGTTAAATATTCAAAGGCTCGTTTCTACTTCTACTGTAGCATACACTCAAAGCAACTAAGAGAAGCACTTTGTCACGTGAGTTGATGAATTCTTTCTCTTAAATGTCTTAACCTTCTGGACTAGGCTTTTTGAGGAGGTTTGAAAATAAGTTTATATACACAATGCAAGTATTATAATTAAAACTATAAGTAAAACTAAGCTTTAAAAGTTGATTAAATATTTTCCACTTAACTTTTTATTATGACAACTTCTTTACTTTCGTTTAGGTAGTAAACTGAACTGGAAATATTTATGTGGGAAATTTAGTAAATCGCCAAATTGCGGCTATTTTATCTTTTTGATTGAATAGAAAATGCATCAACGGGAAGCTGATGTGTTGTTAAAATCTAAAATAAAGAAAACATTTCTACATAAGCCAAACAGTATCTGGCGTAAATTGGTGGATTGGAGTAAACTACAACCAATCAAAAAATAGTATTATCCATAATTTTGCGACAATCCCTTATAACATACACGGAAAATGGCTGGTGCGGTGAACGTATGTATGCTGCCATCAATGCAAGATGATCAACGACGGACTTTATTTCTGGACTCATTTTTTCATTTTTTTCATTTGTTTACTTCCCAGTCCCCCTTTCTCATTTCGTTAGCTTACGAGAAATAAACTATTTATTTTAGAAGCATTGCTGTTTTTAACCCAGCCTAACGAACCTGAATTTTTTTGCTTTCAACTATGCTTATTTTACACAGACTATTCCTCAAACCTGCAACTTAGCAAAATTTCTTTCTCATTTCTAGTGAAACGGGATGGGTATAGATACAAAGTTGCTTATTGTCAGTATGATATATACCTGTGAAATAAAACTCTGACCAAGTGCCCCGATGAAATCCAGCCCGGTGACTTATGGGCAGTGCCCCCGGTAGAAAAATGAAATATTTAACCGTCCTCGGTTGCAATTGTCGAGAATAGATGATCTGCAGTGGGGTGGGATGATACCAATTTTGTTACCCTGGTCAGGGTTTTCTAATATATATCTTTTATGATCCATTTTGTAATCTTCGGTTTACCGAGTTAAAAATATTGTTTTTGCTTTGCTTTTCTCGTTCAAAAACGTGAGTTTGTGATGAATTAGAGTTCTAATTGTATGTAGTATGTAGGTTAACTAGGGAAAAGCAAGATCTCAATTTTGCCCAACATATTCCTTATTACAGGTATGTCAGAATACAACGGGGTAACTAAATCACAGGTCTATCAGTATAGAGCGATCGAGTCTGTCGCGATCGGGCAGCTATCAAAATTCATCAACATAATCGTTAAACCGATCATGCAAGACACGGAATTTCAAATTTTAGATTCACGCAAAAAGGTGTCATATGTTTGCTTGAGAAAAGTTTTTATGACAATTTTCTCAAATTATAGTATTTTCTACTTGGCTCCTTCAGGGGTTTAAATAAGACCCGGGGAACGGGGAAATTCCCCGGCTAAAAATCTATATTTTACCTAAATTCACCTAAATTCCCCGGGTGAATCTATAATATGAGCGTAAATTACTGTTAAATTGATAGTATTTAATGCGTTTTTACGCATTATTCCCCGGCTTTAAATTTGATTCCCCGACTCAGAAAATTTGTAGTTGAACCCCTGCTCCTTAAATAAAATAAGAATTGGTTGTGCCGGATAACAACTATTTGAAATATAATTTTCCGACACAAAATCGATCGCGCAAGCCCTTTGTGCGATCGTGTAACCGATCGCGGACACATTTCTTACTGACAGACCTGTGTCATTAAGATTAAGAAACTGAACTTACCTTTTATTACCAAAACGGTGAATCAAACAAACAGAAAATGCGTTTGAAATTATTTTAGAATGAATTCCAAAAAGTAAATCAAAAAAAAACTCTGTCCCAATACATAAATGATGATACGGCGTCTAAAAAACTGTCTGCAGTTGTTACAACAAATACACGCTTTTTGTAGAAGAATAGTGTTTTTTTGGGTCAAGATGAATATTCTTAACTTTTCGGTCAAATTCATCCTGATTTATTCTTAGCGTATTCTTAGCATACACTTCATGTAGAGGATAGGACGGTCTTTTTTTACAAACTCCCTTTATTTTGAATCAAACTGGATCGAGAGTAAAAGAAAACCAGAAAGACGAACTTAATATTAAAAAAAAATGATTTAAATCTAGAGAATTTACAAATATATATTCTTATTGCAAATTCAAGATGATGATATTCTTACCACATTCTTAAATCTTATCTTGGATATTCTTATTAAATGTATTCTTATAAATAAAATCGTGTATTAAACCAAAGCCCCTTTGGCTTCAATGCCCACTCACTTTCGTGTGTACACGCTTAAAGAGCGTAGTAGCCGTAGTAAAAATCATTTCGATCTCAGAAATATCTATAAACAATAAAACTTTCATTTCCATTCCCTCGAAAATTTGAATGTTGAATTATCATAAGGCTGTCCACACTATGATGGGAATTGTATTAAGAGTTTTTTATTGTTTTGATAAAAATGAGACCTCAATCCTTTCCGACTGTATTTCATAGGTTTGACAAAATCTATCGAAATTAATTTAGGAAAAAAAAGATAGGTTCTCGCAAGTTACAAGATTTGGGAATTTAGAGGTACTTCCAGGGGTTCAAACAAGACCCAGGGAATGGGGAAATTACCCTGCTGAAAAATTTAGATCCCACACAAATTCAGCTAAATTCTTCAGGTAAATATTAATAAGAGCATAAGTTACTATTCTATTTCTATTTATATTATGCATTATTCCCCGGCTTTAATTTTGATTCCACTACCAAGAAAATTGTTGTTTGAGCCCTATTTTTCAGAATTAAAAAAAAAACTCTGCATGGTATTTTTGGGCTTCTGTTTAGGCCCTATTAGGTTTTACCAACTAAGTGCCAGTCTTTAGAGATTTTGATTTTTACTAAATCATATGCATGAATTCCCCAGAGTAAACAGGATTGTTTTTCAGTCTAAAGAGACAAGCCCTGGGAAAAATGGTTGAACAAATACCCATTTTTAAATGAACTTCCTCAAATCATAAAATTAGAATAAGGAAAAAAGATTACACCAAATAGAATGTTCCTTCCTTCAATATTTTCTTCGAATGTCAAAAAAAACATACCACCTGAAATTTACTTATTTTTTAAACTAATGTGGTTGTGCCTTTAATTATTGGAATTGAATAAGTGTGAGTAGCTCATAGTGGGCATATTCGTAAGCAGATATTCACTTCTTGTGGGGATATTCGCAAATGATATTTTAATAAATTCATCACTACAAGATGTCTACGTGTTGTTTTTGCTTTTGATTCATTCCCTATCACTCTTGCCCTGTTATGAAAAAATAGAATTGTTATTATACAGAAAATAGTTCAATTGACACACAGTGAAGGGCACCATGTCAATAAGGGACGCTGAAAGGGTTCGGACGAAACGACCCCAAAACAGAATATACCTTTAACAAGTTTCTGATTAATATTTTAGGGTATGTATATGGAGCATTGATAAGAGGTTTGACCTGAAGCGTACCTTACGGGGATGCAATAACCCATTTCTCACCAGAACAATTTGACAGCTTGTTTAATGTTAGGGGGCTTTTTAAAAATATTTTTTTAAAGGGATTCCATTTCCTCAAGATTTTTAAAGAAATTTCAGCTTGGTGGTTTCCCTTTGTGCTTTCTACGAAGCAGTAAAATAAGAAGCTAGGATATGGTATTAAATAAGTTCATAGTAAAGAGACCATTAAACAATCCTCCACTTGGACACATGACAGATCTGCTGACGTCAACATTTTTGTAAGCATATCACTTAAAAACTGGAAAAATAAATAAAAAAAAAAACACTACATACCTTACCAAGAAACAAATATGAAAGTAAAAATGAAATAAATTACGACCGTTTTTTGCACAAACCACGTTCGGCATATCACCCATCACTTTTGAACCAAGGCTCAGTTTATCGCAATTTTTGTATATATGAAATAAAAGTCACCAAAAGTCAGGTCGAACGAGTTTTTCGATCTGGAGTTAGAATGAGGAGAGGAGCCATATGCACCCCTCTCCCCTCCAAGCGGGTATTGCCGGGTTAGAGATTATATGGGCCTCATAGAGCATTATGTGTTATCGTTGTGAGAGACATATAATGCGAATGATTTTAGCAAAGACATAACAAACTCTTGTGTTCAATTTGATACTGGGGGTACTGGATTCACTAGTAAGTCAAAAAACGTAAGATTCGGAGAAAAACGTAACGACCACAAAAATCTCATCATGCATCTACAAGGTTTTTCCTTGTCAAAAAGTAAGACATTATTTTGAGCTCAACATTTTTTTCCATGCTCGTGGTATAGAAAAAAAAATATTATTGCTTCAAATACCCCAAAAATATCACTAGCCCAGTACGTTTAGGGTAATACAATAACACGAGCTTAAAACGTTGTTTTTAATTTTGAAAATCGTTATTTTAGCAACCAGGCAAGATTTTATTTTCAATAAATATTTACTATCGAAAATACGCCAACGAAAAATCAAAGCTATTATCTTTGTTGACATAGTAGGTTAGCAACTGCAGGAAACATATTTGTCGTTTTAATGCATCTGTATTAAATCAGATACGCTAAAAGGAGGTGGTGTTTTGAGGTGTGACCAAACAAGCATTAAGAACTATTTTTAGAACTTCATCTTATCGAGTACGTTCAGGGTACAAAGATGCACGATGTTTAATCCTAATCTTATCAAATAAATGAATAAATAAATAAACACATTGTCATGTAGTGATTGATTGATTGATAGATTGATTGATTGATTGACATAGATTTACAAGTCTTCGTCTTAGGTTTGAAACATGCTTTTTCGTGGTTAAATAAACATGATAGGAAAGGAGTTATGAAGATCAAAACTAATGAATTCGCTGCTGCTCCTCACATGGTTTCGTGTTTAAAATATTTAAAATATTTAAAATATTTCAGTATCCATAAAGATGGTTTTGTTTTCGTCTTCTACTGAAAGAATAACTAGCATTCAATCATAATAAAACATAACCTCGATGGGAACTTCCTCTCAAATAAAAAACCTTGTGTAGGGAATTCTATGTTTGCTTCAGAAGATTTAAATGAAGATATCTGAAGACGAATGTATTCTAAATTAAATTTATTTTAATTTGGATGTCCAAGAACTGTTCTATTTTAAGAACCAAGGAAACTAGTCTGTGTATATTGTAATTTGTGTTCTAAAATAATAGGTAGAACTGCTATCAGATTGCTTGTAACTTTGCCAATTTTTATCAGTTTTAAGCTATTTTTCCAGGTTGTAGATATTTACAATCACTATAATATAACGCGATTATTTTTGAAAATGAAGAAAAAATGCAGTATTAAAATGTCACCTTATCCCGTTATCTTAGCTGATTTTAAAAATTTACGGTAAGTTTTTTGACCCCTTGTTGAGAAAAGAATATGACAATGGATTTAGGGCATATTTCGGTTCGACTAAACATACCGTCACTTCGTAAAAAATAAATCTAAAATTGAATCGAGATCGGCTAAGATCCTTTTCCAAACACAATTCTCCTTTTTTTTTAAAAAAAAACAATCATGTCATATTAAGGTACTCGTTAATATCTACAACCTTAAATTGGCTTGAACGGATAAAATTTGACTATAGTAGATATAAACTATCAAAAGATTTTATAAAAAGATTTTGAAAAATCCTGTTAAGTAAAGCCTCGATTTGATCTTAATTCTTCCTCCATTTTAACCAAATTTTGTTTGTTTGTTTTAGCCCTTCGTCGAGAAGTTGTTTCTAGGTGTGTCAATCGGAAGAGGGGTGCTAAATATACTCCCTTCGACATTTTCTTTTTTTCCAAGATATCTATTACCTTTCATAAAAAACTATTTGGCATGCATCTAGAGAAATCACTTACAAATATGAATTACTTTTCATGATAATTGCCGTTTTCTAACACTCATTCTCTCCTGAGATATTCCGTTTCATAAAAGAGGAAAAATAGATTTGGATACAAACGACAAAATGTACAGGGGGTGGTAGTTTTACCACACCTCTTACCGACGAAGGGTTTTAAGACAAAGAATATCAAACATCTCACGCAATGGGGTTGCTAGAAGATGGGTTGTGGGGTTGGTACACCCCCTAAATATACATCTTTGAAACCAGTTGTTAGTCGCGTTGGATTTTTTGTAAATTATTTGAAATTTTGTCTGACCACGTGCTTTCAGCCCTTCGTGACTGATATCTCACGTAAATCTATCGGTCCATTCAAAATGACGTCACTAAACTTTACTGACCTTCACTTGATGTTCCCTTGGGATACTGAATACATACGACACGGATTAAAGTGATGTTATGGAGAATATATGTTGTAATCATTTTAAATTTTTGATTCATTAAAACAAGTTAAAACAAGTTCAATCCACAAGTTGTATTTACAAATAATATAATGCAAAATTAATTAAGAAATGTTTCTAATTTAAACTATTGATTGGTTGAAAATGTGGTCATCAAGAATATGATTGGTTTATTTCAAAATGTCACTATTCGAAGTGACAATTTTTTGTGAACCAATAAAATTCTTCATGATTTATTATTTATTCATTCAATAATCTAAATTAGACAATATTATAAGATGTTTTTTTTTATATCAATTCATACTCGTCTCTAAAACCGGTTTTACTGGCTCATGTACAGAAGGGATTTTATTTTTTTTTTATTTCAAAAAAAAATCGTACTGTGGCATTTTAAATTGAACCAATCAGCTTTCTATGCTGTGATATCTTACTAATCCAATGGGTAACATATTCGAAATTTGGCGATACTTCTTTACACATGTCTGAATTTCTATTAAAAGTAAACGCGATCATCAAAGTTTGTCCAAAATGAAAAGACAAACTCAATCTGATAATCAAAACCATCTCCACACAAATTTGGTATAGATGAGTAATTATCAATTGATATTTTTTAGATTTCTAAGTTACGTACGGGTAAAAAACGCCAATATGACGACGTTAGTTCGGTTAGTTCGATTGATGATAAATTTATATTCAGAATTTGTCTTTTCCTGACCTCGACAAGTATTTCATTTCTAATCTCCACCTTCATGCTAATATTATCTTGTTTGTTTGTCCGTCAAATCAATTTATGACCATCCAAGATATTCTAGAAGTTGTCTAAATTTCCAATAAGTCTATTGAAAAAATTGGACGTGCATGAAGATCTCATTAGAAGATCACTAAATAGACAATTTAATTCATGTCTATTATTTTGTGAAAGTAAAATTACAAACGTGAATAAAGCACGATTCGGACTAAAGCCATCAAATCAAATCTCAATATTGTTATAGTTACTCGACCTCTACGCGGTTTCGGCAGGAAACATTGAACATAATGTCGGGAAATTTATGTTGACATAAAATGTCACTCTTATAGTCTATTTCAAAACGTGTGAACAACTTTGTAACTTTATGCGATAACAGCGTCAATTTTTAACTGCTTTTGTTGAATTTTTCAGCAAATGAAAATGGAGAAAAGGAAGATCAGGGTGACATAAGTTTCGTCTAAATTAAAGAAGAAGAACATAACGAAAATGAAGATTAAAGTTTTAGGAAATCCTGAACGATGAACTTGGAGACAACAAAAATTACATACATCGAATTTCTAAAGCCTTTACGATCGATTGGTGTATTCATCGTCACTACAGCTCTTTTAGTTTTTGAGTATTAGGCCAAAATGTACAGCCCCTACCTTGTTTTCTTCCTTTACCGCGTGAGGCTAATGGAAACCAGTATTGTTCCTTTCATTAATTTCTTTTATCTAATACATCTCTATATCTCGAATTAAAAGGTAATAATAGATGTGATAAACCATTTTGTAAGACAACAATAAAGTAGAGATGTTAAAAACAACACATCCTACAATTAAATTTGTGCTATGCATCAGATAAACATAAAACGTGTAAATTGAATGCTACTATTATGACTAAAAAGATTGTGTGGATTTTAAAGTGATTCTAATTTTTTAATAATATAGTGATGTGTTTTTCTTTAAAATAGATCTTAAAATAGGTCTCTATTGAACACTGCTACAATAGATGCCTTTTGTTTCTAATCTCTTAAGAAATTTGCTAGGGAGATGCTAATTGCATACCATTACTGGATAAATAGAACTTTGCCACGTTAATCGTAAATCGTTAATGTTAATCGTTTTTTTCTACCGTAAGTGTTGAACCCTATAGCAAATTATCAGTAAAATAGGTGCATTAAAACCGGGATTAGGAACACTTTTATAAATAAATATTCACGTGCTGAGAAATTATTTCTGTGTATAATCTATGGTATGACAGTTTAGCATTTTGAACAAGATTTAATGGCTTTGTTTTCTGTAATAATTCTGCAAGGTGGTTTCTACATTCTTTTTTCCGAAAAGTAAAAATTAAGGAGGGGGCTGCACGTTTTGGCCTAATACTCAAAAACTAAAAGAGCTGTAGTCACGATGAATACATTAATCGATCGTCAAGGATTCCATAAATGTAATTTTTATTGTCTCCAAGTTCTTCGTTCAGGATTTCCAAAAACTTTAATCTTCATTTTTCGTTATGTTCTTCTTCTGTAATTTAGACGGAACTTATGTCACCCTGATCTACCTTTTCTCTACTTTCATTCGCTGAAAAATTCAACAAAATCGGTTAAAAAGTGACGCTTTTATCGCATAAAGTTACAAAGTTATTCACACGTTTTGAAATAGACTATAATTTATAAATCTATTTCAAAAGTCTTGGCACTAATTCTAGGTTTCGCTTTATTTCACTACTTCTTGACCAATTTATAAAAGAAAGCGCTTGTTAGAAAAGGAATTAAAGAGCTTAACATTGTTGTATAACAAAATCGTCAATTTTACGAAAAATGAAAAAGAAGAAGAAATGATTTCAACTTTTTTATTTCAACATTTCTGCTAATGAAAATTATATTGCTGTGTGCGCTGAAGCCTTGCGGTCAATTGCACATAAAAGTATCAACCATTAGGCAATCGCTAATGAACTAAAACTTTTCACATCCAGTCACTTTTATCTTCATAAAGAAGAATCTTATATAATTTCCTGTGACATTTTGCGTTAAATTTCAACATTCAAGTGACATATTGAGTTGGCTAGAACATACATCTTCTAGTGACATTCTACATCAAATATATGACATTTTGCGTCTAAAGTGACATTTCGCGTCAGGTTTATGACATTTTGCGTCAAAAGTAACATTTCGCGTCAGGTTTATGACATTTTGCGTCAAAATTGACATTTCGCGTCTGTACAACATGAACATATCATAGTTAATATATCTAATAGTTAGGAAACATATTGTTACATGTTATTCTCGATGATCGTAACATAATTGATCACCAAATTTATTGAAATCTATTGATAAAAACGGTTACTCGAAACAATACCACATTTGTTGACCAATTGGGAAATACGTCATAGGAATTGTAATCCTGATATATAATTGAAACATTCGTAAATTTCAAGTCACGTGGTATTGTTCGTGCACAAATAATCACCTCTACATATGACGAAGTTTTTATCATAATACAATGGCATATCATAACTATATATATACGAACTATGAACTTATGAAATTCGTCTTTTGCAAATGGTCTAATTTACTGAATTAAAAGTATTCAAACATTAAAAAAGAGGAAAGCAAAAATGATGAAAAGGAAGGAAACTTTTATATGTTTTTCAATTGTTTTGTTCAATTTCTACCATTTTTAGCTATCCTTTTGCTTTAAAACCATCATTTTGAAACATTTTTGGAATTCTATACAATTCGTATAAAAGAGCTTTTGTTAGTATGAATAGTAAATACATACGTTGATGGCGTGTGTGTTTATAATAGTTGTTCTAATTATGGTCCTTTGACTAACATTTCCAACCACACTGGGAAACATCTTGGAATATTTCAATAGCTGTTTTCCCACGCTAACGAAACATTGTAGTCATTACAGGGTATAGGATTTCACATCATGTTCGCTCAGGATATCAATTTCACGATATCAAAGAATTCTCTCAGGTTCGGGGTAAAATATTGTCAGCGAGACCCCAACGGCATACCGTAGACCTAGTACCCCCCCCCCCCGGGGAGGTTCCTCTCTGTCATTCAGCAAGATCTTTATTTCGAGGACTAACCAATGCATTTCAATCCATGATAATCGAGACCTTAAGAAAAATGCATTGATTGATCATTTGATTATTTCATTCATCGATTAAATTGATTGATTGATTGATTGATTAATTGAATAATTGATTGCTTGATGGATCAATTCATACAGATTATTAGAACAACTGATAACCAAAAGTCTATTCGGTGAAGAATCAAGTTGTATTTTCTATGACGTGTGGAAAGTCACAATCAATAGGGACTAATTTACCTTAAAGTAAAATTGGGGTTTGGGACAGGGGAGGTCAAATGTGTGTGTGGCTTGGTGACTCATAGGAAGACTAAAAATAAATACCATCATTGTTATGTTCTAGTCTTAATCCGTTTGTCGAGAATTGATCAAATTATGTAAATATTTGGAAATATTGGGACTTCTCTGATTTCTGATTTCTGATTTTGAAATAAAATTTATTGATTTATTATACATTTATTTATTCATAAATTAAGATCTATTTTTGTTTATTTATGATTGTTTATTTTAGAGTCATTCAAAAGACAGATGTGGTCAAACTTTAATGTTGAATGAAATGTCACAGTGAAACAATTATAGATTGTCAAATTAAAGATATAAATTGAATTATTTAGATTTTTATAACAATAGGGCAATACATCGATGTAATGATACGATTATAATTAGGATGCAAGCAAGCACGAGGTTAGGTTATTAAACATAAGTAAGCCACGTGAGGAGCTGTGGTCGAAAAATTATCGACAAGAAATTTGTGTAGCTAAAGAAGAGATGGTGCAAAAAGTAGTTAAACTTTTCACTTTTTTTTCACTTTTTCTATGGTACAAGGTAATTTTCACATTTTATGTAAGAAAGTTTTAGTTGAGCATATATAATTTTCAATGATCCCGACTCTGGCCAAAGACCTTTCAAAATATTTTACGATTTCTTTCAGGCTTTAATGATTTGTTTTTTCAACTTTTTGGCTTTAAAGATTCTGCCTAATTTAGATTTCACAAAATAAAAATTAGGGAGAAGAATTCATCGATCAGCTCAAAGTTTTGTCTAATTTTTACTATTGATTGATTGATTGAATATAACAACATGAAGAATCTGGTTGGTTCATTTGAAAATATCACAATTTGATGTTTTCTTATAAAGTCAAAAATAGCGATATCAATTATCGCCAAAATCGGTTATTTTAGCCATTTGATTGGTTACAGCACCAGGAAGCTTGGTTCAATTTAAAATGTCACAATTTGATGCGTTGTTAAAATGGGAAATGATAAAAACACTTCTACATATGAGCCAATCAGTATCTTGGTGATGTAATTTCCAGCCAATGAAAATATTGAATTAGTCATAATTTGGCGACAATCCCTACTGTAATGAAGAATTGTTTTGCTACATTTTGTGATACAATCTCATGAAAAAATAAAATACTGTGAAAAATCTATATCCTAATATTTCCTCTTCGAAAACGATGTGTTTTGTTCGGATATTTTCACAGTTTTTATTTTCTCATGGTAAAAACATTTTGAATTACTTTGGCGGTTCAAAGTAAAGGTTGTGAATTGATTTATCAAATATATTAATCTATTTGAACGTTGGCAGTTTTGAGGAAAAACGTTACTTTTATTCAATATGCATGGAGACGGTGCGTGGAGACCAATTCATCAGAAGCAGCAGTGACGGTTCCGAAGTATGCGAACTTTCAATCAATGCGTCTTACATTTCAAGCGTATTCATCCCGTTTTAGTCATTTTTTAGAAGTGGTAACATCTAAAAAAAAAGAGAATACTTTCTTTTCTTGACAATTCTGATTATTTTTGGATGGTAATTCAACGCAAAAACATAACCAGTGTGTGGGAAGTGTATAGCGGAAGGATCTATCATTTTCAGAAAAAAATATATTTTTCAAGTTTTAGTGTAACAGATATATTTTGAGAAATACACCTTTCTCGAAATGACGTTTGTCTTGTTCAGCCTCGTTTACAATACACGCGTTGATCTATAAATTTAGCTTTTGATAAGTTTGATTTATCACTTCTAATGATCGCACACGAAGTAATGAACGAAACTAACTGCCAGCACTAGTATATCAAACAAAAGAATCGAAAAGATGTCTTGTAAACGAGGCTGAGCAGGAAAAACGTCATTTCGGGAAAGATGCGTATTGTAATATATGTGCATTGTACCAAAAGGTAAGTTATAGTTCCATTTTAGTCTCAAATCAATATTGGTTATCTAACAGTATCTAATTGTCATTTGTATATATACAGGCTAAGGGAACGTCTAAAAACAGTTTTTCTGACCTGCAGTTTTTCTGAAGTGCGCCAATAGTCGCTAAGTTGGGAGGGATCAGCTCATGTTTGCTAAGCATTCAGAAAACACCAAAATCCTGGAATTACTTACTTTTTTAATGCAAAAACCCTGAATTATGGCCGAAAGTGTCTGCTAAGTGCTAGGATTGGATTAAATCATTAGCGGACATTGCCTGTTAAGGGTCAGGAAACCTGTTTGAAGATATTCCCTTGACGAAATCCGCAAAGTTGAAAAATTTCCCTTTTTCGTGTCTGATGTTTGCCAATTTGTGCTTAGGATATAGAGATATCATTTCTTATTGAGTTTATTTTTAAAATTCTTGTTACAGTCCAGTCATTCTAAGGGCCAAACCCGAAAGAAATTTGAACAAAGCTGATTTTTTCAGGAAATGTTCTAAACATAGTCAGGATCACGTACAGAAAGGCCCACCGGCCAACTCCTTGGGCATTTCGAGATATTTGCCATTTTTGTGACCCCCAATCCCCCCAAGCGGTCAAAATATCATTAAACTATACATCAATCGAAAGGAAATTTAGTGCTGAACAAACTTCAAAATAAGACTATGGTCTAGAAATGATTAATTCGGAAGATACGAATTAATGCTTAGGATATAGAGATATCATTTCTTATTGGATTTATTTTTACAAATCTTGTTACTTGCCAAATCAGAGGCAGAATAAAGATAGCTTATTTTGATAACTAAGATCTTTTATATTTCTATCGAGGGGAATTTACTGTTATGAAATACACCTTCACGAGCAATGATGTATTTGGAAATCTCATGAAATTCCTTATTTAAACAAACATCTCGTACGCCTTTTTGGGGAGTGATTTACCCCACGATTTATGTATTTTACTTTTCTAATATAGAAATTAAATCAAACCAATATAAATACCAACAAAAGAAATAAAATCTCTGGCAAAATGGGAAAATGTCCGAAAAATGCTAAAATAATGTAATTTAATCAAACCGTCGAAATCGGTGATGTTGAATAAGATGTTTGAGTATAAATTGAGAAAATTAAAATGTTGAATGGGTTTAAAAGTTGGTTATGAAACGCCATTAAAATATGATAAATACTTCGTCTTATTTTGAAATGAACATTTGTGCACGGGTAATATCACGCGATGTTAAATTTACGACTGTTTCAATATATTTCAGGATTATATTTACTATGACGTGTTTTCCCAATTGGTTAATAAAAATGGTATTGTTTCGAGTAATTGTTTGTATCAATAGATTTTAATAAACTAGGTCATTAATTAACCGTGCACAACATCCACAATAACATAAAACAATATGTTTCCTAACCATTAGATATACTAACTATGGTCTTAAGGATCTATAACCTTTGGATTGAACAAATTGATACAAAAATCATATGTTTAATGATTCAAATCATGATTAGACCTTTAACGATGACCTTTTATTAGATCAGCGAGTCTGATAGACAAAAAAAACATTTTAATCCCGACCTATTAAATGAATCAATACATCTCGAAAGAGATGAGATGATAATTCGACCTACTTTTCCATAATTCGAACGACCTTTCGAATTCATGAAAAGGAAATCAAAACACCTCATAAAACTTATCATCAATCAAACTCATGTTTTCATCATTGAACTTATAACTTATTAACTTATTTATTTATTTTATTTTGTTTTGATCATTTATTGATGCATCAAGATTTGAAACAGGTATACTACGATCCAATCAGATGACCACGTGGTCAAATTCTTTTCCCCGTTTCAGAGGCTTAGATTCTTATTTCAAACCGCTTGTTTTCACGCCTCAAAAATAATTGGTGAAATGATGGAAACATCTTATTTTCTTAATATAAGAATTCTCACGAGTGATTTTCCTACAGTATGTATAGAAACCATGTATGTTAATAACACCCATAAACACGCCCATAGGCATCAGGACTGGTTTCTACTAACTTATTCACACAACATGTATCTTTAATCAACAGGTACAATACGATAACATCTTGTTTACTCATTAAACATACAATTTGTTTATTTATTCATTTATTTATTTATTTTATAGTTCAGCATTTGAATGATACAGTTCTTCCCTCTCACGAGCGATGAATTTATTCATAAATAACTAATGAGATGAGTTTACGCAGATTACCCGCATCGCACAACTAATAAGATTTGGTGTTTATGTAATATATACATGTAGTAGAATGAAAATGGTGTCTTGTCTTGTCTCATAGCCTGATTGGTTCTCACATGGTCCGCCGTGAACACTGTCTTTGGAACGGAGTATCATGCAACGTAGTTATGGATTGGTAAATGGTATACCATATTTTTGAATTGTACATTGAAATTAAGTTACGAACTTAATTAAATGAGTTAAGTACTTTATTAAATGAGTTAAGTACTTTATTAAATGAGTTAAGCTATTTTTAGTTTAATATTTACTTGGAGCTGATGGATTAGTGAACAAAATCTTTTGTAGCATCATCTCTGAGGACAAATGTACAAAGAATTCAATGCCTCATTATATTATTTCTTTGGTATTTGAGTTTTAGGCCATATTCTATTGGCGAACAGTAACTTGTAATTGGTTCTATATGCCTAAAGGCCGTGAACAAGTACTTTAATTTACTCTTAGTGGATGGATTGGAGATCAATAGTTTTTATAGTATACCCTTGAGACTTATTAGCAAATAATATTGACATTCACTACATGTTAGCTCATTATTCGAATTAATCATTTTCTATTTAGATAAAAGAAAAAAGTTAGGGACAGATATATATTTTTTATTTAATTCGACAAAATGACGTTTATAGGCAATTACAAAAAAATGTCGTTGCTAGGTTACGGTAGTTTTGGTAACGTATTTCAAGTCAAGAAAAACGGCCGAGAATACGCGTTGAAACGAATAATGAAAAATGATAACAAAGTGGAGAACGAGTCGGCTTTACGAGAAGCGAAAATATTACGTAAAATACACCACGACAATATTGTCAGCCATTTTGAAACCTTTGAATCGAAAGAGCACCTATGTATAGTTATGGAATGTGCTGATGGTGGCACTTTAACAGGACATATTATTTTCAATCAAGAAGACAAGGTGAGTGCTGAACACAACGTGTGGCGCATGCTTGAATGCATGAGCGATGCAGTCGGTTATTTGCATAAAATCCGTCCATATCCCATAATCCACTGCGACATAAAACCGGATAATGTCCTCTTATTTTCGACGCGAAGTAGCTGGGAGTCTGGTACCAAGTATACACTTAAATTAGCTGATTTTGGCGTTGCTAAAATCATGGACGGTAAAGAGCCGGATGCAAAACCTTTTTACACAAGCGCTAGTACACGCTGTGGAGCCGCCATTTATATGGCCCCTGAAGTCCTCAAAAGCCATCCGTTTACATTTTCAGCTGACGTATGGTCTATAGGTGCGCTTGCCGCGTTCTTCTGCGGGAAGGGTGACCATCTTTTCCCGAACGCTCAAGATGTGTTGGACTTTGAGCACAGTAGTTATAAGAAGAAACGGATCATTCCGGATCATTATTCGATGAATTTACGGATTTTGCTAATGGATATTTTGGATATCGATCCGGATCATAGACCCAGGTGTGGTAGGATTGAGAGTGAGTGTATGAATAGCCGTACAGAGAGAGGCAAACATAATGAAACAAAAAGGGATATAGCATAACAATTTATAGTTGATATAGGGGTTGGGGCTGGTATATTTTGAAAGATAGGTTTATTTGTTGTCTATTTTAGAATAAGAGAACGTTCAAAAATATAACTTTTGTGAGTTTTAGCGGGCTTTGCCTACTTTTGAATGATAAGCGTCAAATTTCTTTACAATAAAAAAGTAATCTTAACTAAAAGTTCTTGAATTTATCATTAGTTTTACTTCTGTTTTATATCAAGACTTTATAACTCAATTTTACGGTATGTCGGCTAACTGGTAGGGGAGGGGAAAGAGTTTGCTAACTCACGCTCATTCTATTTTCGGACGTTCCCTAACAATATTTAGGCTATACAATACAATTAAATTCTCTTATTCAAAGCTTAATAATATTTCAATCCATATGTGATTCAAGTCTTTCTATAACACGAACTAACGCTACAAGTGTCAACGTTTTATTTTGAACGTATGTTTTGAATCTCTGAATATCAAAACAATTGTTTCCTTCCGCTCGGCAAACTTTCGGTAAAACTCTTTTATTCCGTTTTTTTGTTAATCTTTGGTTAATCTTTGGTTAATCTTTGTTAATCTTGGTTAATCTTGGTTAATCACTTTTGACCTTTGGATAATATTTATCTAACTTTTAATTAATCTTTGGTTAATCCTTAGTTAGTTTTAAAAATTCTCTGATAATCTCTGATAATCTTTGGTCAATCTTTGGTTAATCTTTGGTTAATCTCGTACATAAATTTGCAAGTAAGATTAGTAGTATGTCTTTTGGGAGTAGGGATGATTGGTACTTGTCTACTTGTTAGTTGTGAAAAAAAGTTGAGACTCTATATCAGCGTAGAAGTTATTTTTTTGGCTGCTTTTTGGTCCATTCCAGTATTAAAAGGCTACCTCTAGAAAAAATATATTTTTTAAATTGTTTAGATTTAAAAACTGATTAAATAGCTGAATTAGGCGTGAAAAGTAGATGAGCTAAATGGGTTTGCCATGTTTTTATTTATACTTTTTGAGATAATGAAGTTTGAAATAGACAAACATTTATGCTGATTCAGCAGCTTTTTTGGAATTTTGCACACAAAAAGCTCTATGATCAACTGACCAAAACATAGCAAATTATACTATTTTTCTCATCAACTTCTCGTGTCTAATTCAGCTACCTATTCGGTTTTAGAATTTAAGCAATTTCAAAAAATACTTTTTTCTAGGGGTACTCTTATAACTTAAATAACTTCTACCCTGATATAGAGTCTCGACTATATTTATTGGACTATTTGAGAATTGCCTCAGATATTTTAAGCCGGATGATAGACAGATTTCCTGTGTTTATATTAGCCTTCTAAAACAGCGTAGAAGTCTATCAACTATTACAATACTAGGAATTGATTGGATGGTATAATCAAGTTATTTTGCGTATGCATTTTTATGTTGACAAGTTAGATTTACACGAGGTCTAATTAAACAAATCTAATACAAAATCGGAATTTAATTTTACGACATTTTTTAGATTGCAAGTTTTAATGAAATGGTCGTTTTATGACTCATATCATCTTCTTACCGCGCATTATCGACAGATTTCCTGTCTTTACATGTTGCCTGCCGAAACCGTCTAGAGGTTACGAAATGATTGGATGGCTTAGTCAGAATCGTGCTTATATCACGCTTGAAGTTTTACTTTTCTAAATAATTGACTTGATAAAACCCGAGATTTTTTCGAGCGAAAGCGAGAAAAATAATATTTCGAGGGTTTTATTGAGTGAAAAAACACTTTTCACCATTTAATACGTAATTTTATTTTT
>JAUKPT010000111.1:0-27415 GCA_032273505.1 Nanomia bijuga | reverse complement strand
TCTTTTTTTCACATTTTTACCAATTTTACCTTAAAATCATGCATTGTGAAATTATCAGTCAGAAAAAACACCGCAAAAAAACAGGGTAAAAATAAGAATGTGGAATTTTGGTGGCTGGGGAATAAATAAGCAATTTTGGCCAGAAAATTCACCATTGGATTTATGGCATACCGCCATACGTCGCATGTTTTACCGCACGCCTGTGAAATATTCCTGACATGGCCTGATAACGTATTTTACAAGATCAAAATGTACTTACCGGAATACTGTACAAGACGAGAACGATGAAGATGGTGACGATCAAGAACAAGAGCACCCCGATAACCACCCACTTGTACTTCCTCCATAAGATGTGTTTAAGCGTCTTCCAGGGATTGGTGAACCAAAGGAACGAAGTCTCGGGTCGCCTAAAAAGGGATAGAATAAGTTAGTAACATGTTTTGACAAAATATTATTCAGGCACCTGCAGTTAATATTTGGGTCTTGTTATAAAAGACTAACGAAATCAACTTCTTGGACGTTTCAGAAGTCATTTGGTCATTTGGTCAACTTTACAGAGCTGAAACAGATACTTTGATTTTAAGATTCTGGTATCAAACAAGTAAAAAACTTTTAATAAATTTGTTGAGGTTAACTTGACCTATTTCAATTAATTTTTGATTTGAATTGCTATCAAAATAACAAAACGGAAGAAGTTAAAGAAGAAATTAAAGAAGCAAAATAGACAAACTATAGTGAACAAAGGCAAATGATAACAAAAAAAGGATATAAGGAAAAATAATTGAGTTGTGAAGAATGTTTTAATAAAAACAGAATAGAAGAAAGTACATCTTTTGTTTTTATAACAAAACCTCTTATGACCGTCAAACCAAACCAAAACTTCACTAAGATACTTGTCATTCTAGAAAGGATATCCCGTCAAACCAAATGACGTCACGGAAAACCGTCACAGACCGTCGCCAAGTGGAAGCTAAATATTGTTACGTGACCTGCTTGCATTTTTCAAGAGGTGTTTGAGAACATGTTGATGTAAGGTCTCTTTCACTTTCACACAAGATTTCGGAATGTACATACAAAGATACATTTTAAGAAGAAAGATTGACGGATGAAGTTGCAGGAAGAGTAAGAAAAATAAAACAAGAGCAGAAGTACTACTGAGCAAAGATAAAGAAGAATTACTAAAAGAGAAGAAATTGAAAGAATCAAGAAGACGAGGAAAAATCAATAGAGAAGGGAAAGTAAACAAAATAGACGGAAAAAATGTGAATACGTAAAAAAATTAATTCAGGAATATGACATGGGAAGACAACATTTCGAAATGAGGGTGTAGAATTTAGGAAGAATATGATACATGTACAAAGAAGAAATAAATTTTGAAGAAAACAAGACATTTTTCATAGAAAAAGTCCCATCAAGTCCACGAATGAAACATAACGAAAAACGGAAAAAATAGAAAGAAGAAGCAAACTCGTATAAAAGAAAAAGGAAATGAAGAGGAAAAGAGACGATATATAAATTCATAGAGAAAGGAAAGAGAGAAAAGCAAAGACGAAGAAAGAATGTTAAAGAATAAAAAACATTTATCATAAAAAAAGTTCCATCAAGTCCACAAATGAAACATAAATATGGACAGAAAAATAGAAAAAGGAAGTAAGAAATGAAGAGAAAAAAAGACCAATAGATCCTCTGTATAGATAAAAATCCAAACTCACTTGGGAGGGTCAAGGGGGGGATTCATGTTAGGTTCATCACGTCCTTGACCAGCTGGTTTCAACTCGGCTTCTTCCTCAGTGACAATTTCTAATGTCATTTCGATCTTGCCCTAAAATAAAGAATTGAAAAAGAAGTTTAAACAAAAAGGTAAAATAAAAAACAGATATGATAGAAATTGTACTACGTTTTCTCCACGTATACTCTTTAAGCAGGGCTGCAAAAAGTAGGTACCGGGAAGAATTCAACTCCAGAGGGAAGCAATGCGAAATTTGTGTGTGATGGTGGGATGGAATAGTTCATTTTAAAGGAAAGTGAACGTTGCCCATAGCTGCTGTACCGGAAACCAATTTTTTTCAAGATCATATGAAATCATATGAAATTCTTAGTACGTTGAGGTTTAATTTCTTGGAATTCAATATCTTTTTTCAATCATCCTGTCAATTTAAACATTCTTTCTGAATCTCACAAATAATGTCTGTTTCTTTCTACTTGATACGCTTGAGGTAACTCAGTAAAAATGCTTTGTTTATCATACCGTACAACTCTATGGGCTTAGATATCAATACGCATACTTTTTAGTGGTCTTAAATTCGTGATGGCTGCTTAATATTTGGAAAGTTTCGTTGAAGATTTATATATCAGCTAAAATGAAAAGAGAAGAAAACAGGGGAGTTTTCAAAACGGGTTTATAATCGGGGTAACGCTTACCCTTTCTTCGCGAGTGCCGTCAGGTAACTCTTCGGCGAGAATCCACCAACCCTTGCTGACTTTAGCATCAAACAAATCGATGATTTCTTTCTCATCTTCTAACATTGAAAGCGTACATAACTTCGCTTCTTTCTTAGGGCGAGGTAGACGAGAAAGGTTGACCTCCAGGTTACCTGAAAGAGAAGCAATAATCGGCTTGATTGTACTGATATAGAAATCACGCAGTGAAAGGGCAGGGGTTTTAATGGTTTAGAAAATGAAATTGGGGTCTTGTCAAACCCTAATCGAATTTTCATAGGAGACTATGGATCATATTTTTTGGGGTTTAAAGTGTTAATACTAATTCGTAAGATTTAACCTTGTAACTTGATAAGATCCAAAAATCACTTACCGATAAAATCGTTTGCTGAGAACATATCGTTATCCCAGACTTGGAAGTTTGCATGTGGTTGCATGGTCATTCGTGTTTTGTCCAAACTCCAGAAGTGTTCCTGGAAGAATTGAAGTGATGAGAAAATAAGTACAACCAGTATGCAAAAAGCTTGATTCAAAAAGGACCTTGGAAGCTAATTATATGAGGAGAACTTATAAATAGTTGCATGTAATGGTGACTAAGATTTCTGCTTCTAGTCATATTAGTAAAGGAAGTTAAGTAAATTTCGAAACCATAAGAATTTGCATGGTCATTTTTCTGAATGAGGAAATTACCGGGGGATTTTAACTTTTCACAGTTATCATAATACCTTCTTCTCGACAACCATGACAGCTTCTTCGGGCATGTATTCGAACGGGAAGCACATACGCCAGTTGAACATTCCCTGGCCGTCCATGGATCTGTAATGAACATCTGTTTTTTCTTTTTTGTTTTCACCCTGCATCCATGCTGAAAGGTATGAAAAGTGTTGAAAAAAAATTGTTTAAAAAAAGAGGTAGATAAAAGGTAAGTCTGCTGTTCTTGAATTAAAGAAAAATAATAAATGTTGCGCAGAAAAGAGACGTTTTGGCAAGGTGAGGAACAGTTATCACAGTATTTTCTTAAAAGAAAAGTTCATTTTAGCTCAAAGACTTATGGTGACTTTTTATGTGAGAAGGTTATGTATTATGAATAGCAATCATAAAATAACAACCTCGGGAATTAATATCGTCCGCTAAAAAATACCTTTGACGAAGAGATCACTCATTTCATCTCCAGTGATCGAAGTCTCGTTTGGTGGCACATCTGCAGTATTCCATACGATAACACGTAAGTAATGTCTAGATGAAGAGAATGGTGTCAGGAAATACTTGAAAACCATACATACGCACATACATATAAGAATGCGCCAGAAAATGGCACTCTTTTGAGCAAGAAAATGGCGAATGATAAATATTTGGTTGAGTTGTTCAACGTTTTGGACAATAGCCTGAATCCTGACTTTTTCGTAAAGCTTGAAAATGGCCGAATTGTTGACTCAAGTTTAAATTCAAACCAACACAGGTTGATGAGATTTGACATATAGATAGCTATGAGGATATGAAATAAAATGATGTTTAGATTTGTACATGGTGAGCCATTATTCAAGTAATAATGATATCACCAAACCAGACAAAACATTCGCACAATAGGCAAAAATATAAAACTTAGATCTGGGCTCAGTTGTTCAAACGTTATTTAGCCTAACCACTGTTTAACGCCGGATATTTCTATTGTAAAAGAATCGAATACAATAGGCTTAGACGTGTTAAACTTAAAACAGGTTTAAACACCCTTTGAACAACCGGGCCCTGCTTATCAAATACGATCAATACATTTCAGACATATTCAGACATAAACAGTTGCTAACACTTACGTTTTAGCTTTACGTGGAGCTATATTCAGAGGTGGTCCTGGAGCACCATGAGCAAGTGGAAGAATATCGACCCACATCTCCAACTGACCCTAGAAGGATATACAAAAAAAGATGGTAAAACCATTTGTTCAATCAATGAATTTTACGAATTCACTAGTAAACCAAACAATCTTCCCATTCAGGTCAGGTTTTGTACAAGTTTCGTATCTTACGGTCAGTTTCAACATGCATGGTCAACGAATAAGTGAATTTTACCTGTTCCATTCCTGGTTGTAAGGGATTCGTCAACGATCTTGTTTCGATGTGTTCAGGAACAAGTTTTCCGGTTCCAAGATCCTCTGTGTTAAGTATATACAATGCTAATCTTTGATCTGGTGAACCGAGATGAGGATCGAACATCGGGCCTTGTTCTAGAAAGGAATCGTGGAAATATTAACCGAAATTTAGTAAATCTATAAATCCATGATCTGTCAGACTCAAAATTTAAAAAAAAAATAGGAGTCCGGATTAAAGTGCTTATATTTCAAGTCTGTGAATCAACACTCACGATTATACCAGTTTCATAACTGTTCTTACTTTCATAGATTATAGACTTGATTCTTTTGTAATAACAAAGCTACTGAAGATTACAAGATAAAGATTAGGAAAACGTCAAAATACTGTACACAACATACCGAATTCTTCGAGTTTAAACATCTTTCCATGAACAGCTACTTGCGTTTCGCTGATCCATTTAGGTTTTGACTTGCAGCATTTATCTAAGATTTCTTTAGGTAACTTACAGTCACGCCATTGGTATGGACCAGATCTAGAGATTAGAAAAATATATCATCTAGCAGATGATTAACGGTCTATATTCTCCTAGAAGTACTTATCTTTTTCCATCCTTAGAATTTAGAATATCTTATTTCTGTACCCTTTTTGTCAAAAAGAAATCTTGATTTCCACATAAAAATGAAACATCACTAGAAAGGTGCTATTTCATGTAGCATCCTAGTCCTCGTTTTAGTTGCCCTAATCAACCCCAAGAAGCATAAAGTCGTTTAAGTATCATTTGGTACACTAGTTTCGGTGTAAGGAAAAGTACCAAATTTTAACTAAGAATTTAAAAACTTACTTGTAATAACGTGCAGGCAGACCACAAGTAGCACGATGCTGAGTCAGGAATCGGTTTTCTAAATCAACAACTGTTTCGCCAATCAAATCATTAGAGCTCATTAAATCATAGTCCATCACTTTAATTTTCAAGTCTTTCACCAAAGGAATTTTAGCTCTTATTTCGAAAAAGGCTCCGAAGTAAGGATTAATTGTATTGGGGATGTAGTTATCTTTGTCGTTAACTTTCTTCTTTCCTAATTCGAGCATGATGAACGGATCTGCTTTTCCATTCGGATCTTTTGGTGAAAGTTCGATTGCGCGAACGATATACACGCGAATAATACATTCGGCGGGTTTGCTTTCACGTACTCTGTTGAAGTATCTCAATTTGTTTGCTTCCTTCATTTCGGCTGGCAATTGGTATAATTTAAAGAGACCCTGAAACGAATACATAAGTGAACACAGTAAAAACGTGGAAAAGGTAAATAATGATTTTACACTATTTTTTTTAGTTATAAAGAAAAAAACATGAGCCGTAACTAATGCTAAACTGACGCGTTTCCTAGATCAATGGAAAGGGATACTGTATGTTGTGTAGTAGACTTACCTCAATTGTGATTCGAAACATTCCTTCAAAGAACTAGACTATTGTATCGCCAGCACAGCGTCAGCAGTATCCAAAAAGCACTGATTCCTTTTTCTTAGTAAAATATATTCCCTAGCAAGGGCAGGCATACACACGGAAAAGAAAAAGAAAAGGTGCACGGGCGTGGGGAATACCGCGCGCAAATATTTTCTTTACCTTGAACTCCCCAACCACATTATCGTCTTCTTCGTCATCATCTTTCCCACGTTCCAATAAAAATCCTTTCACGAAATCTCCAAACCCATTGAACGGTTTCATCTCTTCGAGTTCTTTGTCGTAGATCTGCAGTTTCTGATGTCCCTCTTCGAGGTACTTTCCACACTTATCAAATTCACCTATGGACGCGTAATATTTCGACCACCAATCCAATTTGACGTCCTCGACCACCTCCTCCTTCGTCTCTTCAACTGTCACTGCAACAGCAGTCGTTTCGACAGGTTCAACTAAAAAAAGAAGGCAGAAACAACATTCAGAAAAAAAGTACACACTAAGCTATACTCAGACTCAAAATAATAGAACTAGATTTTTGGAAAAGCCATAACTTTGTTATTTTTTGTTCGTTTTTACTCATTTTTTTTTACAGGGCGTAGAAATTAATGAGCACTTAGATATTATATGATTGTTAAAATCAATTAAGAAGAATTGTGCTTGGAAATCGGAGAAGAAAAAAATCAACTTCTTTATTTCTGAACAAACGGTTAAAATATTTGTTTATTTATTTTTATTGTAGCTTCATTTTTCATGAAGTCACGGTCTGTTGTCACAAAACATACCGTAACTTCATGGAAAATAAAGCACACATTAAACTAGTATACGTGACTAGTAATAAACGTAGTAGTCGCGATAACAAGTTTACTGGACTAGTATTTTTCGGGATTTGGGAGGGCCAGTTTTTTGACTGCAGAATTCATAAATAAGTGGGAAACTTGTTTTACAGTTTATCATTTATATCTAGATTTATGAAACTGGTATTAATTCTTACCGGGTATTTCAGCTTGGGGTTCAGGCTTTGGGGGATCAACTAAATCAATCGATTTAATGACGTGTCGCCCAACAATTGGTTTACGTCCAAAAGTACGGTGATCACGGATTTTGATGTTAACAGGTGGCATATATAAGGCTTCTTTGGGAAGATACTACAAGAAAAAAGTAAGATTAAATTCATCAGCTACTTAAATCAACTTGTGGTTTATAGTGAGTTACGTATTGTAGAATAACTCCCATCATTTTAAGTAACGAATTCAAATAAAATCGCAAATCGGAAAAGGTTTAACGTATGGGAAAATAACATGAAAGTAACAAATACTTACGATCTCTTTGTAAAATGCATTCTTTGTGAAATTTGGATTTTTCTTCGTGTTTTTGATGACATTCGTTTCAATAGTGTAACCTCCAATCTCAATCATAGCAGAGGGTGAAGTTACTTGAGCTAATTGGTACCTCTTCATGTTTCGAACGCCCCAGCATAAAATCTCGACACCAGTTTTGACCAGCACAGGTCTAATTCCATTGGGAACGATGTAACGAGCATCTTTCATGGGTGGAGGGAAGGGAAGATCAACTCCTTCATCCTAAATGAGAGGATATAGTTAAAAATTACTTCGCTATACAATGACCAATAGCGGTAACGGAATATTTATTCAGTTTAGCACCTTTTTCCACAGTTTCAGGTCAATTGGACTGAAATAAGAGAAAAGGTTTTGTTAAATTTTGCTACTTAATTATCTGAATATTAACCCTATTCTTCAATTATTTTTAAATAAAAAAAAATTAGAGCAATTTTTTTCAGTGAATCAAATTTAGTTGTGTACATTTCCTGAAAAATTCAAGTCCGTAGATGGTCTGGTTCCCATGTTACAGACATTTTGTCGGGTGGTACTCAGTCATTTTGGCACTTTTTGGTCAAAATTTCTGGAAAATTGGCAATTTTAATTTATTTTTGTGTCTGTGTTTATTGTGGCAATCTACTATCCATTACTTTTCATTTGATGGGTCATTTACAAAATTAGGATCATCTGAACATATGTTACGGCTGTTTGAAATTTAAACTTTACATAAAAATGTTGACTTGTGTACCAAAAAACATTACTTCATCATGGTATTTACAGAAGTTAAGACGGGGGGTAGTTTTTAAGGATTTGATTGGTCCAATCAAAATGACAAAATTTGTCGTATTGGCAAAATCAAAAATGATGAAAGCATTCAAAGTGAACAAATCCCATCTCAAATCCCCACTCACCAAGAACAATTCGAACGCAGCTAACAGATCTCCGCAATGTCGACCACCTCTTATGATCTTATGCCACATCAATCTCGTGGGTGGCTTCTGGCCTCCTAACTTCACAGATGGCTGTACGAAGCAACGACCTAAGAATTCATCTTTGCCCTAATCAAAAAGTAAAACAGAAAATGATTAATTTGTTTATCCAGTCTCCTCATTAGTGTAGGATTAAAATTCTTTGCTTCTCTGAAAAATAAGTGTCCCTTAGAAAACATATGGATGATATTAAAAATACCAATGTAGCAGTGACACAGGTCTAAACTAAAACTGCTACCCATTTTAGTTAATCCAATCAGCGAGTAACTATGCACGTGCATATCAAAAGAGTAAAGAGTGTAAGTGGGCCTTGGTGTATGCATTGCGATGTTTGAATCAAAACGAAACAAATTGTTCCCTTGAATAACATATAATTTTACCATCAAGTGACTTGAAAAATTGAAACATTTTGAAGAAATAAAAAGCTACCTTTAACTGTATATATATATTGTGCTGGTAATGGTGGAAACAGAATACACACACATTTATAGAAAGAGAAATCTTGAGAATGGCAGTAGTTAATTAATAGCATGCATAATTCTAGAACAATTCTGATTTTGAAAAGTCGAAACATAAAGAGTAGTATTCACATTTTCCCAAAATAGCCCACCAACAACAAAAAAAAATGAAAAATTAGAATTTCTTGCTCTCTTTCTGAAAGAAATACAGTGATAAAAAAAGCAATTTGACCTGATTTGACTGGATTTTGCTGGCGGATAAATCTGATACGCATGGAACATTGCAGATACATTTTTGTGGTATAAAATTTTCATAACAAAATTTCTAAAAACATTTCTATTAGTTTACAGTTTCTATCTTCCCTGCTGGTACAAACTTGACGAATTCAATAATACCATTTATAAAAGTCTCCCCAGGTTAGTGGATCATTTCTCTCATGATCTCGATCTCAAAGTATATGCAACTAACTGTTCGTTTAGTTGTTTTTAATTAGTAATTCATTATTCTAAGTGCGAAACGAATATGCTACACTTGACAAATACCGACAAGCTTCACGATAAAAATCTGACCTATTTGTTCGATATAGCTAATTCATCGATAACATGCAGTTAAAGATACGTCTATATTATACTTCAAAAATAGCGAAACACATTGCAACTTCATTCGATAAATGCGTCAATTCTTATCCGATTTAGCTGATTTTTCCATCAAAAAAGAGCAGGAAAAAGGTAGAAATTCAAGGAGAAGAATGTTACGAAAATAGGTAACAATTAACGCTTTTATCGCACAAACTTACAGTGTTTCACTATTTTTAAAATAATACTATAATATGCATATTCTATTCCTTACTTGGCCTTGTCTAGAAACTCCATGCATTTGAAAACATGATATTAATATTAGTATCATGCGAAAAAGGGGAAATCCAACGTGCACAATCTTAGTCTATAACATAAAAGTGGAACTAGGAAGAACTAGCATAGTCTTTTTGTCCAACCCTGGGTTTCTATCGTACTAGTTTAATCAGAAATAACATGCTAACACTTGTCGCCTAAATCTTATGATCTATTCAAAGAAAAAATAAGTTGTGGTACTGTGCAGTCTACTTTCAATTTGACTTTGTATTGAAATCATATTACTTTGCATATACTGATAAATATGATAAATAAATAATAAATGCTCCATACAAACTACTATCGTCAATAACTAGTTATCTTTGCAAAGAGAATAAATAAATAGTGGTATTGACCATTACAAATGTAACCATTTTTCTTCTAACTATATATTTCTCATGCATGACATGTTAGGACGAAACGAACAGAGTATCTGTCTCTAATGCTGTCTGGAGAATAAGGCTGCAGATCAACTTACAAACTGTGCTACCATACCAGGAATCACCTAAAAAATTCAGTTAACAAAACACATACAATCTGTCCAATATCTTACCCCATAATGAGTTTTGTATAGGTAAAGATTTCAGAGTACAAAAAAGATCGAAGGTCTTTATTAACTAATTATTTAAGAAACACAATTCAAGTCCTGAGAATATTTAAGGCCTTGCTTGTTCGAATGCGAGATCGATGAAAGTACATAAGACAGTTCTAGGGACTCCCAAATGAGCACACTATTTCAATTAAGGTGGGACGTACAGAAACAAAATTGAAACAAAGCAGTAAAGAAAAACTGTTTCTACTCACCACTTTGTCTTTATCGAAGAGTTCAACAACAGCATAAGGACAATTATCAGCATAAGTACTTGGTGATCCGAAAAGGAGCAAGTCCTCGAACATCAACGTTTCATCCCAATCTGGACACAAGGTTTCTTTGATAACTCTCGTCCTGAGCGATTGGGTCATAAAAGATACTTTCGCATAAGCATCAGATGTACCTTCAGAATCCATACCAAGGATATCACGAGCTTGATAAATATGTCCACGAAGTTGCCATTTGTGAGGCGCTATGAAATTTAAGTGTAAAATTTACATTTTATCATGAAAGTAAGGATTTCCATTTTTTTAAAGTCAGAACGTCACAGCATAAAAGAACATTGTCAGACGTAATACTCGTTCAGATTGCAGGTCCAACGATGAAACATAATTTAGAAGATTCTTTTTGTATAACTTCAGATTGAAGGTAAACAATTTACATAAGACATGAAGGATTTATAAAGCAATGCAAACAAAAATCATGGCATTGGAGATGAGATTCATAAAAAAAACTTACTATCATAAGCCAAAAACATTCTTGGCATGATGGATACAGGTGGCTTATCGGAATCCTCGTGTGGAATGGAGAAGACGGGTGGCGCACCTGGCTTAGTATTCACCATCTTCCTGTGCCACCTTCTTCGGCGGACCATATCCAATTTCCTTTCTTTAATGTGATACTTCATACCAAAGACTGGTGCATATTCCCAACCTTCACTGGATTGTGTCTTTTGCTTCTTCAGTTTTCTGATTTTCTCGGGGTCGACTTCCAACTCTCGATCGCGCACATAACGTCTTCGACGGCACATGTGGTAGGACCTCATGACAGGACTCCAGCCTCCTAAGGTTGCTTCCACAGCATACTCCCATCCTGAAGTAAAAAACAATCAATATGAAAAAAAATCTTATTGAATGAAAGCAATCGAAAGCAATTTGTAAATATGTATTTCACTTCTACTTCAATTTATATGAACTAATAATCTACCCTATTCATTTCTCCGCTTGGACGTGTTTTAGAGGCGATCAATAAGTTCAATAAAACAATTCCAACAGAAAAATAATACGAATTCTACACTTTCATTTACTCATTGTCTTGACTCCATAATATTTTTCTATTTTTTACAGACATTACATCGACGCCCTCCCCCGTCCCCCCATCTTAACAGACCTGTTATAAATAAACGGATTGAATTTATCGACAGTCCCTGAAAAAGATGTAGTGCATTTATGTGAAGCTGATCTTTCATAAAGAAGTGCCAGGTTTTCTGCAGTAACCTGTGGTTTTGCAATTCAGAAAACTGAAAGATATTTTAGACCCTGTGTCTAGATCGTTTGGATAGTCCATAAATGTCCTATTCTACCTCCCTACATTCTGGTACATGTAATTTTTGGCAGGAATAGCAGAACTTTATTAAATTTTTATTACTGTAATGATTTGAGCAAATAAAGAAATTAAAATTAAAATTGAAAATTTTTATCAGGGTACTGGGGCATTCATGTCCATTTTAGATGCACCAGAATGTCTAATAATTTCATGCCCTAAATTTCCAAATATAGTCCAGCATTATTCTTTACAGTTCTAGGAAGGGGGCTCTGAAATTGGGAATCATTTCATCATTTCGAGGAATTCATCCTTAGTATTCTGTTATTCTTTTTAAAGTAAATAATAAGAAAAACTTCCGTAACTTAATCGTGTAGTTATGGTCTTATATTTTGGAATTTAAAAAATTAATGTTTTTGTCTTAATGGCGTCATGATTCAAGATGAGTAACAAATAACTTAAGAACATAATATTTTTTTATAATAACATGGCTTTCATGTCACCAATGACTAAACCATTTACATGTGTCACAGTTCAAAGCATTTGCATACATCTAATGTTATCACTTAGTAAAAAGAATGATATAACAGAATGTTAATGAGGTGTCATTTGTTACATAATGATAACCCCATCAAAGTTTTGTACAATTAATTTGTTGATTGTATCTCTCTTCCTGTATATGCCAATATCTTTCATTTTGAAGGGTATGGCTTGAGTCAATGTAAGATAAAAATACAACCACACTTTTATGTCGGTTTATTCCCTAAATCAGGGCCCGGTTGTTCAAAGCATGTTCAAACCTGTTTTAAGCTAAACACTGTTTAGGTATATTGTATTTGATTACAATAGTAATATCTCGTGTTAGACGATAGTTAAATGACGTTTGGACAGCCGGTCCCAGCTCCAATGAAAAGTTTTTGTGTCATTTTTTAACCAAGAAATGTCAGAATTTCTTAAACAAAAAAGAGACAAGAAGACACAACAAGTATTATTTAAAATATGGTGCAACTCCATGCGATGAGTCTACCCATTCTCTCTGAAATAATATTGTAAACTTTAAATTTTGAAGGGTATGTCTTAATTTTCAATTCTTTGTCTGAGATAGAACTACATCCAAACAAAATATGATAAACTTTGTATGCAATAAGTCAGTCATAACTGAGGTCAGTGTACAGTTTGATGAGTAACATTTTCCAGACAAAGCTGATATAAAACACCAATAAGTGATATAGATGTATCTTAATACATGTGTCTATGAAAAACCTTTATAGTAAATTAACTTAAAATAGCTAAAATTCCATCATTTTAATCAGACTTAATAGAAGAAAAACGCTTTAGTACAGTTTGGTATAAAAGAGGAAATGTGAAGAGCAATATAGTTCATAGAGTTTGTCGATCCCTTCCCTCTTTCTGACACCCATTAAGTGCCATCTCATTTCAAAAGAGCCAAAAAAATATTCACCCCTTTTTAGAATAAATTCACATTTTCAAACCTTTATTTCCATAATCATTCGACACAAATAATTATTAATCCACCCTTTGTAGTCCCACTAAGAAGCAGACTTACCATCTTCATCACAAGCTCTGTTAATATCTGTCGTCCAATCGCTGATCCATTTCCAACCTTCCGGTATGACAGTCTCATCTCTATGTTCGATCTCGTCCCCTTGGATGTTGGTGTAGGGAACAGGAGATGTTCCCCAATTCATACCGGGTATTCTGCTTTCGTTCTCAAAACAATCTTGAGTGAAGTTCTTATGACCGGCATCTGAGTCGAAGTTGGCACTGAAATATTAAAGAAGAACAAATTAGCCAACTCTTGTAAAATATTCTAGGAATGAAGGGTCATAAACATCGGAAAATGTTACCCAAGCTTTATCTTTATCTAGCTCTAGTTCAAACTAGAGGGCTGTGATTTACCAGTGAGTGCTTCATACTTATCATAGAGCAGGAATTAAAACTTCGTAATCTGGGAGTAAATTGCAGGGAAGTGTGAGGAAGAAGAACAGCTAGGTTTTAAGCATATTGTAGAATACTTTATTTTAGAACTATTTAACGCAAAACAGAATTTAAGCTCAACCAGGTGTACGAAATTTCTGCGAAAACAATAAGATTTCTGTAAATCTAAAAGTGAAGAACAATATAATTTAAATGTCGTACGGAATTTCTGGTGAGTTACCCCTCGAGCTAAACAACGTTTGAACGACTGGGCCCTGAACTACCAATTTTCTAAATAAATAAATGAATTATACCTCAACTCTGGATCAATAAACCATTCACCAAAAGGTGGCTCATCCCACTGCCATCCGATTGGTGGAATGAAATCTTCCTTGTTCAATCTCACGTCACCCTCGGAGTCAGAAAAGGCGGGTCGGGGACAACCCTTTGATGTCCAATCAACAATCGGTACATCGATTTGGTTTTCATATGTTTCCGCATAGACAGAATATTCAGCTTCTGTATCACCAGCTGATGTCCAATCGGCTTGATCAGCCTCAAGACCCAACCATAGAACAACATTTAGACAGGCAGGGACTTCGGGATGTTTTTCGATGTCTTTGGCTTTCTTTCCAGGATACTATGAATAGAAGGTGTGGGATTATGTGGTTAATCAGTTGAAATCCTTTCAGAGAATTAAGTGGTTTTTCTTTTGGTTGTAAATAATAATATTTTAATTATGGTTTATGTTTTGATCTTAATTCAAATTTGGATTAAAATAAGAGTTATATAGAAAAGGTTTGACACTTCAAATAATAACAAAGATAAACAAACTGAATCTATTCCAAGGCCAATTTAAAGGATTTATTCTCCAAATCTATTTCACAATCTCAAAGATTGAATTTAATAACTTTTCCGTCTAAGGTTCAAGCGATAGTTTAATCTCAACAAAAGAATATGAACGATCACAAAATGATCTCAATTATATTTCAGACTGTCCAATCTATCTAATCATTTTATTTTAGGGATGGACTTGATAGTCAAACAATTGCCAAAATTTAATATAAGACTTTATTGAAAACCTCAATAAAACATGTATAATTGATGGATAAATCGGAAGGGGGTCAGTACTTTCGAATCGTACATTTGACATTCTTTTACCCCTAACAGCCTAACCAAATGTACTCCTGTATAATTGAGAAATCAGTCAATTATTTGTGGTTGCACCCTTGACCTAATCGTATCTAAAACCAAGGAATGTCCAGCATTTTCTTAACAAGTACCGAATTTCAATAGATTTTTTGACATGTTAGATTTTTACTAGATGCGATGATATTTTATGTATTGAAAATGGAAAATTTGTATTAAAGTACTGGATATCTATACATAACTATTTTCGGGTATCAAATCATTAACCAGGAACAGTGATATTGCTATCTAGAGGAGATTTTCCCCTTGGAACAAAAACAAAATTTAGCTGCCAGAATTTAGCTGACTTATGTTGTCAGATTTTTTTTAAGCATAAGTATGTCTAATTAGATCAAAGATCCTATCATTTTTGCAACAGTCTTGTACTTTAAAATATAAGGAATATGAACTACCAAATGTCGTTTGACAATCAAGAGTAATAAAGAAATGAAAATTCCTATAATATAGATGATATCCCATCAAGTTTAAGAGAATTTATAAGTAAACCAATTGAATTAAACAGTTAAGATTAACTACAGTGATTGCTTTGAAGTTGTGGTGAGTTCCGGATTAACATCATAATGGCATACTTTATCAGCAGAAGTACATTAGATTCTAAACGAGGTTAATTTATTACTTCTCTTCTGTTCTATAAATAATGCAGACACTCAAATGAATGAGGGTGTTTATAAACAACTTAAGTAAGAAAACTGTGCTAATCAATAAATGTATATTATCTAAGACTGGACGTGACGGGTTTTTAATATACATCTTTACTGATTCATGTAAAACACGCAACAATTAGATTACATGTAATGAATGTGCCAGAATGAGCAAATTTCTTTAAAAATCCAGAAAGATGTACAGTGTTTCCCCAAGATGAATTCTATCCACTCCCAGTATTGATAAAGTGAATTCCGACCCCAATTTTCTCAGCGTTAGAACGCAGCTAGAGAGTGGTTAACGGAGCAAAGCAAAATAGTAGACAGCTAGCTGGGGAAGAAATTCCAACTTTGAAAGCCAGAAACCTATTGGGAAGTTTTCCTCACACTTGGGGATGGAATTAAAAAAATAATTTCACATATTTTTCTGTTTTTTTATGTAAAAAAAGAAGGTTATGTTATTCTGATATTTGATTTCATTTTTAAGACTGAAGATCAATTCTGGAGTGAGAACTTTCCAGCCAACTTAATATTGATAAGGCAATAAACCTGTTGTTATAAGTTGTATTTTGAATAAATAAACAAATGGTTGTGAGACGTAAACTGAACAAATCAAAACTTCTATTGTTATTCTTATGTAATCCCCTATACTTAAATATACACACTTAGTTACATTTCTATAGTTTGTGAACAGTGTGAAACGTTTCAAGACTCAACCTCCCTATTGTGACAACTAATATCACATGTTTTGAAAATAAATAGTTGAGATTTGACATAATACTCATCATTATAAGATTCCTATCTCGAAATGGATCAATTTTATCCACAAACATGGGAGTGCTTTTCTATCATTGTGCCTCAGAAATAAACTTTCAATTCAGCCTATTAAAGGAAGCCTAAGGTGATTATATTGATCTTTTATGTTTATCGCTGTCAGCATATCCACTCATGATTAACAGTAAATAGTCGCCTTTTCTTAAATTAACATGAAAATTATACACTTAAATTATACACTTAGGGCAAATTAAGTACTTACCTTCATTGTGATGTTTTGAAGAGATCCACAGTTTGCACCACGTGCAGCTGGATTTGCTGAGAACAAGATATCATTCGCTGGTATACGATAGTAAGCAATTCGTTTGCTTCCAGAGATCATCGAGATGATGACATCTGGCATCGAATTTTGAGGCTAGAAGAACAAGAAAGATTTTATTGATAAGGAAATATAAAAAACTATTCCAGTAGCGCAAAACTTCTATTCTTTATCACACAAATTAACTTGGCCAAAACATATTTCCTTCTTTGCGAGAGCTAAATTTAAGTCCAATCTATCCAAAAACAGCTCAAAATACAGAAAAATACACTACAAAAAGTGCTAATTGATATTATTATGTACAATTGACTTTAGTACAAGGCTTTAGCGCACATAGCAATATAATTTCCATTAGCAAAAAATTTGAAATGTAGAAGTTAAAAATTTTTCTTGTTTTTCTTCATCATTTCTCATGAAATTGTGCCTTGACTTTTGATATTGACTATAAACCCAATTTTACATACAAGGAAATAATCATAAGAAGAAACATCGAAGAATAAGATTGCACAGATTTTGGTTATTTCAATTCCTACCAAGGGTAGATAATCTGGCCAAAATAATCAATTCTATCCACCCCCAAGTTTGATAAAGTGAATTCCGTCCAATTTTCTCGGCATTAGAGCGCAGTAAGAGTGGTCGATCGAGCGAGGCAAGGGAGTAAACAGCTAGCTGGGGAAGAAATTCCAACTTTAAACACCAGAAACCTATTGGGACGTTTTCCTCTGACTTGGCGATGGAATTAAAAAATATATTTTCACATTTTTTTCTGATTTAAGTAAACCTGAAAAATATGTTTAGATGTAGGTTGAATTCTGTCCCTATTTTTTCAAAAAAAAATTGAATACTATCCACCATCTCAGGGTGTAGCTCTCGACCAAAATATCTACCTTTGATACTTTTTTCTTGAAATATTTGGTTGTTAGTCGAATTTCGAGCAGATATGAAACCCATAACTGACACTGACGTTTCCCGACCCATCCCGACCTATCCCGACCTTACCAACCTTTACGGACTTGAAACGACAGGTCGGTGTTTGGAAAATCGAGTCTGCACTGGGTTTAAAAATGACTTGGTTCAGGTCACAAAATAATAATTTCAGAAAAATTTCAAAAAAGTGATTTCAAATGAATTTCAAAAGTAAGTTTCAAATAAATTTCAAAAAAAATTCAACAAAAAAAAAATGGGGAAAAAATCAGAAAAACCGACCTGTCCAGGACCTTGCCCATCAAAATATCGACCAAAATCGATTGGTGATGGTAAAATTTGGTAGGTGTCGTATGTGGGGGGAGGGCTATGTTTCCTCTAAAATTACGTCAAGCTTCGTTTCTGCAAACAAACAAAGTGTTTGATAACGAAAAAAGAGACTTCGACAACATTGTTGACAGAATGAAGATGGGATGAAATCAACTGTCAGCAAAACAATGAAACATGACATACTTCAATACAAAGGTCTTCCAATCTCATTAGGTAGCTTTTGATGACTTCAATAGTTTCGATGATATCTGTTGCAGATTCTCTCAAGACACTGATCTCTCCAACAAGAGAAGCAAGTTCAGCTTTTCTTCTGTCTTGTTTGTTCAAATCGAGTTCATTGACACCATTTCTCTGGATGGTGAATTCTGGAAGAGGCATCCTAAAAACAGGAAAACATGATGGTAAGTGAGAGTTTATGGAAAACACAGCCAGTAGAATTTAAAACACAATTTTAGGTTATTAAAATGACATAAAGAACACTCTTTAGAAAATTACAATAAAGTTTCCTTTTTATTCTAAAAAATGTTTCTTTTAAATTACCAGCTTCACTAAATAATGCTCTGAATAGAGCAGAGGGAAGGTAAGGTGTTACCTAAGTCATAATTGTGTTACTCGCACAGCCACAACCCTACTAATAAAGAAAAGCTTATACATACTTGCAGTCATGAATAAGTTTATCCAACAATGCAATCAACAAGGCCGCAGTCTCTGCAGGTTTCGCTTTAGCAGTTAAAGAGGTTTCGACTGCATGTAAGCCAGCATTTAAGCGATCAATAACTTTTGTTAAAATGTTTATCGGCTCAAGTCGGAATGCAATGTCTTCCCAATGACTTTCTACCACACAGCATGGTTTCGTCTCATTCCACGGTAAGTAGTAGAAGCTGTTACCATCAAAAACGGGATTTGTAGGTGGGGTACTAGAGGATTGGGGATCAACCGAGTCATCCAGTTTGTTACCATAATTTCCAATACTGACTTCAAACTCGACAGCACCATCTGATTCGCTAATCATGTTAGCACCGACAAAAGAAGCAAACAATTTGTACTTTCTTCTCCTGAGGTATGTTTGTACTCGCACAAGCTCTTGAGCCATGACGTCTTGGACTGGTTTCTCCGCGAGATCACCGTATTTAGTGTCGATTTCAATGAGAGCACGTCCCCTGTATGCTACACCTTCACCGCGACCTTCATTCAAATCATCAAATTCGTCAGGAAGATTTGAAAATTCTCTCATAGAACCATAGAAGTTGACAAAACATGGACCAAATGATGGTAAGAAACCTATAGAAAATCAATGAAAAGAATTGAAAAATCATTGTAGTAGTAAATACCAGACAACATGAGCTTATATAAGAAATATTTAATAATATGGAGTTAACCAGTAGTGCATGCAAATCATGTAAAATTTTAAAAATTCTCAAGGATGCCTTCATAATCTATCACCAGAATTCTAAAACGTTCAATTCATTGTCATGATAAATCTTTTTTAATAAACCCGAAGTATACTCCGTGTATGTTACTAGGTTTAAAATCAACTCTCTCGGCCTTATAGGAGGCTATAACACAACTTAATTTTGACCAACTATAATTACAATATATACTACAAAAGCTTCACTGCCAGAATACTTTAAAAGTAAGGAAATGAATAGCAGACTTACCATCATCTCCTGTTCCACTGATGGATGTCAAATTGATAGAACTTGTTCCAATACAATCATCGTTTCCAATTTGATCCCAATCGTAAAACTGTAATTTTAATTGTTCGCACATAGAAGGGAATTTAAAGGGAGTCCTTAACTCTTGATTGTATTCTGGATTACTTGTAGCAAACTTCCTGTCACTAAGAACAGTCTTTCCAGCAAATGTAAACTTAAAGTATGGATCACAATGTTCTTTTGGAGGTCCTTTTTTAAAAAATTTCTTTATATTATCTAAAGCAGCTGAATCCATTTGCGGTAAATCTTCAGCTCTGTAGCACTTCACAAGGAAAGTTGCAGGTCTTAAATTGGTTCCAGCAGGACGTAATAAATTGGCTTCTATATCTTCTTCACCTTCAGCTCCAGCGGATGCTTTGGCTTTTTCGGGAAGTTCATCCCCAGGTCCCAAAACAACAGCGGTAATTTGTAAATAACCAGCAGCTGGGCCTCCTGGTTGGATTGTATTTCCCTTGGCAGCATCTTCGCCATCATCGTCATCACCTTCTTCAGGGGCAGTTAACAACAACCATTTATGAATAAGGGCATGACTACTTTCGTTGTAAATGAGTCCAACATCACATTGAAAGATACCAATCGTCGATTCAGAAAGAATATTTTTCGAATTATGTACTTCAAATTGTAACATTTTATCAAACATAAGATTTGGTTTTTCGTTGAAGTTGTACACAAAAGTTTCATCGTACTGTGGCTTATTGGTTGATATTTTAACTTGGGTCTGTTTGACTTCCCCATCTAATTTGACTTGAACAGTAGGGTTGATATTACCTCCAGGTAGATGTCTTCCTTTGATGACTTTGATACGGACCTAAAAATGATTTTAAAATGGTTTTAATCAAAAAGTCAGATTAAAGCTCTCCTAGATAGAACTTTGGCTGCAAAAGACAAAAAAGACAGTAGTGAAATCTGATGGAATTCAATAAAGATTAATGTAATTCTTCCATAAAATGTTGGAAAAATTTAAGAAACATCGCTATGAAATCCAGACATGAGATAATTCAGACAGAAAATAACAAATTTGTCTGGGTGGGATAGAAATGGGGTTGACCTAATAAAAAACTATTGTATGTTGAATAAAGATCATTCAGACTTCCTCTAGTTCATATACTACTTCCCCTATATTGGAAAATAGAAATGTCACATGCGATTTTTCTCGTTTGGCATTAAACTAATAGAAGCTTATTGATTTATGAAATATTTTTAGTTCATCCTTCGTCTAAAATGTGCATCAAATTGTGAGCTAATTTTCGAGCTTTCTTATTTACAGAAGCAAGATTAAATGCGTATGACCTGAATTAAGATAAGTGATTTTTGTTTAATCTAAAATATAATAAAAAAAAAACAAGGAGTAGTAAAAAGAATGTTGTACCTGAAAGTCCATATTCTTGTCAGGAAGTCCATGTGGCTTTCTACGTCTGCTTGCCCTCCTAAAAAAAACAAAGTGAAGAGAAATTTTAAACACCAGAAATAATTATAGTTGCATTGTGTGTCTGCACACAAAATCTTATTGATAAAGAATATGAAATTGACCAATACTTACCCATCACCAAATACGAAAGCCATCGCCATTTGATTCTGCGATCAAGAGAACCTTATATTCAAGTTTATATACTAACATGTTCAAAAATGAAGCTAATCATCTTTAATCATTATATTTTCTATCTTAAACAATACAATGTTAACAAAAAAAGATTTATGGGCCATTTTTATACTATGATATATATATTCTATGTATTTATTGAAGTTTCTAAAGAATTTTAATATTACTTCTAAGAGAACTATTTTATTTCAGAGACATGAGGTCTCTCAAGAAGTTCCAATCATATTGACACTTAACACTTATTTCCAAGCAACCCTTAATGCATCACTAAGAAAACACAATGAAATGAAGAAACCATGCTTGAAGAAAACCTTCGCATATGCAATTAGAATATTTTTTGGTTGCCACAGAAAATCAATCGAAATTAATTTAGATGGTGCGCTAGGTACAAGCTCAACCTGCTGCCTGTTGTTGTGATGTTTAGACTAGTTTGTTTTTTTGTTTTGTTTTTATCTAGGCTTGTTAAATTTCCAACATTGTGTTATATAAACTCCACCTTTAACATGAATGGATATACTTAAAACACAAGGATTGACTTCATTTCCAATTAGCCTGATTACGTTTAACAATTGTATGAAATTGATAAGTTTGTCTGTATCATTTCCTCACGATTCAGTATGATTATCAAAGTAATATACAAGTGTTGTGACAAGACATTTAACCTTGAACACTATCATTTAAGTTGAGTTCTTAACTAAGTATTTGGATGCATCTTCTAGACTTTTGAAAAATAATATGACAACTGTTAAAAAAAACAATTCTTTCAACCATGAGATCATCTCATTATTTATTTAACACTGCATTATGTAGTTCTTGAACGCATTAAATGAATCACTGCCATCTGCAAGTGTAAACTTCGAGTTTCGTTACAGGATAAACCCCCATTGTACGAGGGATACATACAGTACAACAGGTACAGAAATAGTGAGAACTAAAACATTTCATAATAAAGAAAAGCAATTTGAAACCAAATAAACATAGTAACAGGATTTAAGGGATACCAACACCTTGATCCGGTTATTGGTATTTTTTTCATTAAATGTATCTTATATCACTTCTTCAATGACACAAAACCACAATAATTTCATTAGGTTCAATGATTACCTGATAGCTACACGTATAAATCTTAGGGTTTGTCTCAAAAATTTAGATTTGACTTGTTAGAAATTACATCAGCAAGAATTTGATCAATTAGAACCCACCCCCACCATCTAAATAATCGTAACAAAACGTAACAAAAATGTTTTGTAATTCATGGATGGCCCCAAATTCTTTCAATAGTCAAATGTAAAAGACATGAAATTCAAAATTGGCTGAATAACATATATTTACTCATGGGGAAGAAAAATGTTTGATTGAAATCCAAGCCATAAGGACATCATAGGGTTAAGACCAAATTTTGATGAGTTAAAGTTAAATCAGTGAATGGTATTACCATTACCTCGCCTAAAATCGCATTTTTACCGTAAAAATGTGATATTTGGTGAGGATTAGAAGTTGAAAAATAATATTCATTCCTGATGGTAAAGATTTTGATTTAGCTATCAAAAGTATCAAAATTTGCCAAAATTTATCCTAATCATCATAAATTTTTAAGTTTCAGCAACAAACATATTACCTCTTTTTTATAATTTCTTGCCGCATGGCATCTCCTTCTGGCCCCTCAGGAATGGGGGAACCATCAGGCATGACAAGTTCACTTTCAGGGATATCATCTTCATCTTCAAATTCTCCTGCAGCAGCAGCTCTGTCGTCACCACCTGACCCTACAGCACCTCCTGCTTCTCCACCAGCTAGTCCAACATAATCAGCTTTCAATGAAATTTTACCCTAATAAAAGAAAATCAAATAAAATGAGTACTTTAAGTCAGCCAAATGTTCGCAGAAAAAACTTTTTTTCTTCGAATAACCTGTAGAAGGTGCTGTATTTTGAAGAAAAACAACATAATTTGAAGATTTCTCAAAACTCAAAACGATGATATGATAATAACATTGCTAGGTACACCAAACAGATTCTTCGCATCATTTTGAATTAAACTAGAGGCATGCCTGTACAAAGGTAAATGAACTGCGGGTACCGACGGTACAAGGCAGGGGACATCTCAGAGGGCAGTTGCTTTCCTGTAAAATAGTTTTACTCTATTCTTGAGTAAAAAAAAAGAATTTGAGAGGGCAGCCGAAGTTCGCCACACAATGCACCACTGCCCCTTGTCCGTCTTTAACACTTAAAAATGCAACCATCGCTATACTGTAGATTAAATATTTTCGTTTCTAACATTTCTGGATGGTATCTTGCTTTCAATAAAATCATCTTTTCTTAGAATTGTGTAATTTAGAAATAAAAAACATGGCATTATTGGGGGTCTTAAATTTCAAACAAAATTTCATGTGCACCCTGCTACATTTTTTGTCATGTGTCATGACACGACAAAATGCCAAGAATATGCGTATAATGCTCCAACAACAAAACATCAGAAATCGAAAAAAAAAACAATTGGAAAATTGGAAATTGACCAACAAACATTTACACAGGAAAATATTGTAGCCCTTCCAGTGAAAACCTATTAATAAAAAAATGTAGAATTCCTTACTGTTGTTGGTCTGCCATTTGCATCATTGAGAATAGCTGTTAACTCTTTCGAAGGAGTATTCAACAATCCACTTAATGGAATTGAAACACTTCCAATCAATCGATTTCTTCCAATTCGTTCAAAATCCTTGACTGTAATTTCGAGACAATCTTCGGGACCGATTGCTTTACCAAGCAAGTCAAAATCAAAGACCTGAGAGAAATGAGAACATGTAAAAATCAGAAATTCAGTGGATTATATTTAGTTATAGTCGCCTTGATATTCTAAAAAAAAAAAACAGGGAATGATGTTCAAACAAAAAAAAGTTGGAAGCATTATGCATTAGGTAAATGTTGCAACATGGATCTTAACCCTAAACGTACTGGTGTGTGTGTGTGTGTGTAGGTAGTGGACTCCCCCTCCCCACCTCATGAAAAATCCATTTAAACAAAAAAAATAGTGGAGAAGAGAGTGAAATTTGAGTATGAGGTGGGCACATTATCATTGCTTGTGGTTAGAGAAAAAATATATCAACTTATTGCTTCAAATACTCGATAAATTTTCAAGACGCTTAAAAAGCACTTTACGTTGTTCAGGGTTAAAATAAGGATTACAATGTGATGAATTCTTGTTTCAAAACACTTAAGGAAAATTCAGACATATTGCTGATATTGGAGGTAACTTAAAGAAACAATGAGTTTGTAAATATTTTCGATATGTCAATATCATTTTCTAACATAGGATGAGAATGATAAAATTAATCATTACATACATATGATGATTTTATAAGGAGAAGCTGAATTGCAAGGTTGAGTCCAAAGAATTAATGTTTTGTGATCAGTAGTACTGATAACGACTTTAGTAAATTGCTGATATATCGAAATAATTGTCCAATGGTTGATATTTTTATGTACAATTGACTGCAAGGTTTCAGCGCACACAGCGATATAATATCCAATGGCAAAAAAAATGAAATTAAGTAGTTGAAAATCTTTCGTATAATTTAGACAACTTATGTCATCCTGATCTACCTTTTCCCTACTTTCATTTGCTGAAAAAATCATCAAAATCGGCTCAAAATTAAAGTTACAAAGTTGTACACATGTTTTGAAATTATAAATAACAATTCCTTTCTTTCATTTGAAATAATCCTTTCAAGTAGGTTGGGGTTTAGATTCTACCAACAAAATTTCAGAATAAATAGTCTATTGTTAAGTGGAATTAGTGGGGAATAACTCCCCATACACACAACTGAAAAAGAGTTATTCTTGATTGTATTTTCATGAATTGAATCAAAGTAACAGGCACACTGCAAAGACTGTAACACCAAATCAATTCTAACGAAAGTTTCATACCTCTCCAAATTCAGGATTCAAGTCATTGTCTTTGTTTTCTGTTTTCTTTTTGACACCTAAAAAAAGAAACATTTGTAAAAAGAATTTTATTCAGACATTTTGAGGTGTTTTACAGCATTTTTTGTTTGACTAATTGTCAATATGAATGATTGTAAGATAAAATTGGAAATAATGTGAAAATAAATGTTTTAGGTAAAATAAATGCTAAAAATGGCCAAAAATACTAAATTTGCTAATAATTGACCTTATTTTTGCCCTTTTTACTGATTTTGGCAAAAAATGGATTTTATATTCATTTTAGATAATTATTCTTAACTATGTTCAATATGTATCTTATTAAACAACAGGTTATTTTTCCATAATACGTTTCGATGCAACAATTACAAAAATCCTGGCATGTCTGGAAAGAAAGTTTAAAAAGAACACTGTTTTGGATGTCCGACAAAATCCCAGACGACAAAATCCCAGACGACAAATTTCTCAAACACAGTTTTTCCAGACGACAAAATCCCAAGCGACAAAATCCCAGACGACAAAATCCCAGGCGACAAAATCCCCCAAAAAATACGACAAAATCCCAGCCAAAATCGAAAAGGATTTTTCTCTCATTGAAGTACTTTATTACTTTATTCAAGCCAACAAATATCGAGGAATATATTGGTCCACTTATACACGTATCAACACATTTAGAATAAAGTCAATAATAATGGAAGAAATTAAAATTTCTAGTCATATATTTGCCACAGTAAATATATCGTGTCTTGAATATCTGATTGATTTCCGCACCCAGCTGAGACCATAACACTCTACATACATATGGTAAAGTTCGAGATAACCACGTACGGTATTTCTTCTATTTTTGGAGCCTTTTTCATGAATATTTAATCATTTTCATATCAATTTTTATGATAGTATATCAGTGTATGATATGATTATAACTAGTTGTTGTGTGACGAGGTGGCGTGGTAAAGTTTTTATTTTCATTTTTTTGTATTTTTTACGAGGGATAAATCACTCTCTTGAAAAGCGTATTTCTGTTAAAACAAGAGGATCCCTATGAATTTTATGTGGTTTCTACAAAAACAATAGAATGTTTCGTGGAGATGTACAAGATTTCACAACAGTGATTTACTCCACGTTTGTCTGTTAAGAACAATTTTATTTCCTCTTAAGATTATGATTGAAAAATCAAAATTAAAATGAAATTATGAAGAATTGATGTTATTCACTTCGTTTGCACAAGATTTGCATAAGATCATATCTAGATTCTACATACCTGTGATCATAGCGTTATCCAACAGAACGCAAAGGCGAGCGGCTTTACAAATTTCATCCTTTTAAATGGCTGAAATAGAATAATGAAGTTATTGCTCAATACTTGCAAACCACGCAAACCGTGCAATTCTCTTCACTGATGAAAACTGTTGCGGTCAAGGCTTCTGCTATGGTTAGTAATACTTAGATTGATTGATAGATAAGCGTTGTGAGGTTAAAAGTTAAATGCAGTACATTTTTAGGGTACTGCTTATTGCAAAGCTTACATAACTTATAACTCATATAACTTATTTATCTTTTAAAATGGAAAACATACAAAAAATAGTGACAAACAAATATTACAAAAAAACAAGGAATTATTGACAATCTGACTGTCAGCAAAGGTTTAGCTGAAACAAAGAGCCAGCAACACTCTCTTATACAACAGCTATGTAAGGCTATAATCACAACGTTCTGACTAAATCAATATCAGATATATAAATCACAAAAATACCTTTTCACGTAATTTTTAATCATTCAAAATGTTAGACACCCCGAGTTCTATGGCTGATAATATCATTTTTTTAGCTGAACGAAAGATACATTTGGATTGAGCACTTCGTTGTAATTGTTTCTGAAGCAACCATTTTGAAATATCCTTTAGTAAGTGACCAAGACAGACCCAGTTTCTGAAGCAACCACAGTGACTCGGCAAGACCCGAAACGGTGAAATTCCCGGTTAAAAAAAGGTCCCAATATTTCTCAACCCATATAAAATTATAAAACTTTTGCCTTACCCGGGGAAAATCAAAAAGAAAAATGTTGTCCCGTTGTCTTTTCAAAAGAAAGTGTAAATCAAAGAATTTTGGGTGTTCCGTTCAACTTTAAAAACAGTTGAGAACCTTATGTGATCGGATTTACCTTATCGGTAAAAAAAAAGTCGGCTAAAAAAAAAGTCGGCTAAAAAAAAAGTCGGTAAAAAAATTAGTCAC
>JAUKPT010000110.1:0-23373 GCA_032273505.1 Nanomia bijuga | reverse complement strand
TTCTGAAAAAAATCACTATTTTTTTCACAATCAATTCTCATAAATCAAATGAACTCATAAACCCAGAATAAAAACAAGGAAATTTCGTTCTTAAAGCTATGTTTGGTACTAATTGGTTATTTGGTGCATCAAATATGGTACTTTTGGAAATAGTAACTGAGTACAAAATAGATGGCGGAGTTCCAGTAATTTCACATAGTATTACTCTGTCTTCTTTCATTATACAATTCACAGTATACAGGCTCATATAAAAACGTTGTAAATCACACCAAGATTTAATGTCATCAGGATTGATAGCAGGAATTCGTTCTTCACTTGCTTTATTTCGAGATTTCGAATCAATTTTTCGTAAATTCACATTGCGAGCGTTTCTTTTTGTCTGTTGTTGAAATTATTTTGGTGGCGTAGTGAAGTGTTAAAAACCAATATAATTTTGGCAGTATGTTTACACAGGAATAAAAAGGTGAGAAAACAATTAACGGGAACAAATCGATATAATTGCTCTGTTTACGATGAATGAAAACGGCGTTAAAACGATTATCACGTTTTGATGTACTGTACTTCATGGCATGTATTTTATTAGGAAGTGTAATCTTGGCCATTTCTGAATTTTTTGGTCACATTTTATTTCCAGTAACAATCTTTTTATACATACCATATCCGCTCAAATAATTTGTAAAGGCAAATTAAAATTAGTTTAAACTCATAAATCGTGTTATTTTCTACTCTGTGACCGAGAAGGCGATCAAATTGTATTGTTTTACCACTTTTTAGTACTTTTTGGCATCTGCTAAGCTCCAATACCAATACTTGTTATCATCCAATAAAGGTCAATTAACGCAATAAAGCATAGAGTCAATATTCACAGTATAATTCATTTAGATCTCACTACATCAAAGTAGATATAGCTTTGGATAATAATTTAATTATCCAGAAAAGTACCATTTTGATGCACCAAATAACCAAACATAGCTTTAAAAACCAATTTTCCTTCTTTTCATTCTAGGTCTATGAGTTCATTTGATTTATAAGAATTGATTACAAAAAATTAGTGATTTTTATCAGAATTAATGACAAAACCCATTATTTTCCCCTACTTCCTGGAAAAATATACGATACCAGACCTACCTGAAATAATTTTGGTAGTTGAAATAGATATTGTTAAATGTATGGAGGGCACAATTGCTATTGTACATATTTGGTACCAAAACATGAAAAAAATACTATTTTTTACCACTTTTTGGGCATTTTTGGCACACTGCTTAGTTCCAATCACTACTCAAACCTAACAATCTTGCGCAAATAATGACATTGTTTACAATTTTTAGTGGACTACTATCAATAAAACGTCAATTACATATCTGAAGCTTAAAAATTACTTATTTGTCCAGAAATAGTACCATTTTTGATGCACCAAATAACCAATTAGTTGTCAGTCTTAAAGTTAATCTTTTTAAAGCTCTTTTTGTGGCAATGACATTTTCAATTTTGTCATTTTTGACACTTTTTTTCCAGGTTCAAATTTGGACATTTTAACAATATTTCACCAAATGAGTTCTCATTCATGTAAATACAAACTAATTTTCCCAACTTTTCCAAAAATCTGCATGAGAAAATATAAAAAACTCTACCTCTACCCCACATTTGTTTAATATTTCTCCATATTATTTTACCGTATTTTGGAGTTGTACGTCCGTATTGTTTAGTAGTCGGTGAAACAAGATAGTCATGGACTGAAGAGTGTCTCCATAGAGTATCGTTAAAATCTTTCCAAAGAAGACGATTAAACAGTAATTTACGGTTGTTTAACGAAATTCAAAAATAACAGACCTTCTTGAACCTAAACTATTTTATTTAGAGCGGAAAAGCGTTTTTTAAAAAAGAAATGACCTAGTGGATGAAAGCAAAACTTTTCATCCAGTACACGTTTTAAAACATGGTATTAAATAAACACATGCATTGGCTACCATCATCACACAGACATGCTTATCTAAAACCCAAAAAGATAAACTTTCAATCCCCCGTTTGAAGCAAGAGGAGATAAAAGATGTTAAACTTAATGAAATGGAAATCAAGTTTTTTACAGGTCCGAAAAAACCACCAATGCCAAAAAATTCTAATGTTTTTCCACTTAGAGTTCTCTGCGAACAAAAAGTAATATTACAACGAGCAAGAGAAAATGACTTTGAATTCATGAAAAACATTGCTGAAAACGATGCTATTCCTGATTATAATGGCTACAATACTTAGATAGCAAAAGAAACTGGACAAGCCAAAAAACATAAAACAAATGTAGTGCATGCTCCGTTGCTGGATCGTAACCCAGCTGATCCATCAACAATACTTTAAACGATGATTGAAGCACAGACAATTACTCAGAAGATAGGTCAAAATGCAACAATTTTTACTGCTGATCAACAACTTTACAGAATTGCACTTGATGTAATTTTGACTTACGAAAGCCGTTTTGTCAATTTTATTCCAAGAATAGGTGGTATGCATTGGCTGATGAGTTTTATCGGATCTGTTGGAGTAGTCATGAAAAATAGCGGTTTGTTACCATGGTTAAAATCTGCATTTGGCGTTGCTGAGAAAATGTTAACTGGCATGAAATTCACAAAGAATATAAGCGTTCTACGTTGTGCCTTAATCGAAATATTGAAACCCTTCATATGAGAAATAAATTATTTTTATGATCTTACTAAATTCCTCAAATTATGTTCCAAAAAGAGTATTCAATCAAAACATTGGGTAAATCATTTTATCATGCCAATGTTTTTAATGCATTTGTAAATTCGTGCTGAACGTGAAGGAGATTTCCCTCTTCATATTTATGCTTGTAAACAGGTGATGCCATACTTCTTTGCAGCTAGACATTCGAACTATCCTCGTTATGGTTTGTGATACTTAAGGACTTTAAAAAGACTTCCAGGAAATATTTTGGATCTATTTCTTCAAGGTCAACATGTGATGCGCCATCAGGAAGATATATTGGAATGGAATATGGAGTGACATGCTAATCGAAACAACGTACATGAGATATGGTAAAGGACCAGGGGGTATAATTGGCGTCACAACAAAGCCAAGTTCGGTTAAGATTTGGTCTCAAAGTTTGCCTGCTTGTGTTGATTTAATGAATGACCTAGATATTGTCAGGGATAAATAAACCATAAAGAGATAATAAACCATAAAGAGGAATCTAAAGCAAGAATTACTGCAGATCAAGCTGGTAGAGAAGCTTTAAGAAAAGCATTTGAACTCTGTTCGAATCCACTTGGGATTGAATCACACGATCCAGAGTTGTTGATGAACATATAGACTGGACAAATTTCAGGTAAGAACACCAACGTCCACAAAGCAAAATGCATAGGGAAAAAACAAATGAAAGAATTTCAAAAGAGCCTTCCAGAGGGATTCTACGTTACAATCAATAATAAAGCGAGTCGATGAATGTTGTCGAAAAATATAACATTATATATTCACGAGTGATGTGTCTGCTGAGTACATCTCAAATTTCACTTGAATAACTTTTTATGTATGAGTTATCACCAGTGCCAATGTCACTATTTACAGAAAATGGCGAAGGTTGCTTCCCAAAGAATAAAGCAACATTAAAAAATAAACAAAAGATTGAAATATCCGATAGAAATTATAAGAAAGATTTGATAATATTAGATGGTGGAGTCGTCTTTTACCATATTAATTGGTCAAAACAAGGAAAAGTTCGGGATTTTATCAACCTTTTAATTCAGTATATTTCTAAGAGATTGAATTCTTCATCTGTTTATTTACTATTCGATAGATACATTGACTACAGCACAAAATGTCAAACTCGATTAGAAAGACTTGGAAACCATGTAAAAAAATTTCAAATGACACTAGACACTCCTGAAGGAAACTAAAATAAAAATAATACTTATTGATCTCGTCTGTGATGAAGCGTTTAAAGTATTTTACTAGAAATCAAATGTCAAAATACTCTGGTATTGACTGGCAAGGAAGGTGTCCCGGAACAAACCAACTTTTTTGAGTAAAAATAAAAAGGACAGATATGAAAACTTTCCATGAAGAAGCTGACGTTATCATCCACAACAAGTCCGATTTGCAATTTTATGGATGGTTACAAGTCTGTTCAGGTAGTCAGCGATGACACTGACGTATTTATTCTTTTACTATACTTCTACTTTGAAATGAATTGGTCGGTTGATGTACTTTTAGCTTCTTTGCAAGAAGAAACTGTTAGCAAATATTCATCTTTATTATCTGTATCTGGATTACTCGCGATGCATGCCTTGTCAGGTTGTGATACAGTTCCTAAAATGAACGGTATTGGGAAGATTACTGCGTTAAATGTTCTAAAAAATGTTTCTTTAGATCTTTTAGGTGATATCCAGGCAAATGTCGATGACGTACTGGATGAGTCAGAGAAGTTTGTTGCAGCTGTTATGGAGTAAAAGATTCGACAGATATGTCTGAAATACGGTAAGCATTATAACATACTTTTGATATAGATAACCGAATCTATAAATTAAAATAAAGCTTTAGGTTTATTGACTAAGGATTTAAGTATATAAAACAATAAATATTTATTTAGGCTAAAACTATGGAAGAAGAAAGTTGATATCACCAAAAAGTCATCTTATCCTAAACTCATACTATTGCGCCACCTACAAATGTAACTCTGGAATAAACATTAAAAGAGCGCACTATCAAACTGCAGTTTGGAAGTCTTCATTACAAGAAAATCCACAAAATCTGGACCCCTGCGAGGCAATTGTCATCTTATTTAGTTTACTTGTTCTAACTCTATGTTTTACTCTAGTCCCAAAATCCTTTTTTTATTTAGAAAAAATGTAATGCGAATCAACTAATTCATAATTTTAGCATGGATGGAAAAAAGATGAGAAAACAAGAACGTTGATTCCAATCATGGTGCCCAAAGACACATCTCTCTAGGTGGCACCAGCCGTTGCGTTACAGAGCACTTAGTTTAATTACGCAGGTATATAGTTCTGGGAAATGGAATCATTTTCACTATTGATGATTGGTATGATTAGATTAGCATTATGATGATTGATTAACTATAGAAAGACTATACTGTAATTATTTTTCTTTTAGCTTCCCATTGCAAAACTCATGTTCTAGCTTGTTCTAAGATCGAAATGGCATGCAGTGATTTGTGTGGTCGTGGTGAAAATTGTGAGAACAAATGGAATTGCAAGTACAACGAAACTTAAACGAAGATGATAATGTACTTGATGAAGATGATGATGACATGCTTATTTATTTTAACATTTTTCATAAAAAAATTGTACCAACTTGACATACCACAAATCTAATCTAAAAGGAAACTCTAAATTCATTGTTTTAAATTGTACAAAACATTCCTATTTCCATATTTGTTTACGAAATGTATGCTTTTATACATAGCATTTTACCTGTCTGGTTGGTTATATTTTCATTATATCCAGCTTATGTCACTAGTTAATTTAGGGGGATTTCAACTTACATGGTCAAAAAACCTTTAACTTTGAGTAAACATATCTGACCTGTTCACTTTTGATATAATCACATCCCTGATATAATGTTGTAAAATAAGATTAAGAAATCACGCAAATTTCAAAAATCGGGTCGGTTAGGATGAATTCACTTTAATCAATTTATAAACAATCCAACGAATTACCTTTAGCCATCGTTTTTCTTTCGCGCAACTAAAATAGAACTATTCTCATGGCATCCATGAATAAAATAGACTAAAAGTTTTAGTACTAACTAAAGCCTTCCTCACGTTATGATGTTTTATTTGTTTAACGTAATTTTCTGTCTCTTGTAAGTTTTTAGTATAATCATTTTAACGTCGATGTTCGTATTTTTTCTAGGAAGTCTTTGCTTTTTATTGACTTATGTTTGTTGTCATGGCATGACAACAAATTATTTTCAATTACCCTTTCTTGCGATATCGGCCATAAAATGAGAACGGAATAAACTTAGCAGACAAATGAGTCTATTCTGAAAGTTAGAGAAATAGGGAGACAATATATAATATATACTTAAACGACTAAGAAACTGAGTCGTTCTCCTCCCCCTATAAACTATTCAAGTTAGGGAACGTTCAATAATGTACCCCTCCCTCTCATAACGCCTTGTCCACGCAAGGGATAAATAAGAAATAATGCACAGCGCATAAGTATCCTAGAAATCACGGAAATCACAAAGAAATCATAGATATCACAGAAATCAGATGGAAATTACAGAAATCACAGAAATTACAAAAATCACAGAAATCATGGATGGAAATCGCGATATGTAATCACAGAAATTGCATAGAATTGACAGAAATCACAGAAATCAGGGAAATCACAAGCAAATAACAGAAATCATAGAAATCACAAAGAAATCACAGAAATGACAGAAATCGCAGAAATCAGGGAATTCACAAGGAAATCACAGAAATCATAGAAATCACAAAGAAATCACAGAAATCATAGAAATCATGGAAATCAAGGAAATCCAATGAAAATGACAGAAATCACAGAAATAACAGAAATCAATGATATCATAAAAATTAAAAAAATCAGTGAGAAATCATTGAAATCACAGAAAGAAAAATCCTTGAAAGTTGCCCCCCCTCGCGAAACTTTTGTAAAACCGAAACCGGTATAACTAAAAATCAGATTTTTTTTTTTGAATTTTAAAAACAAACCAATCACACGTTTAATTGCATGATCGAACTTTTATAGCGACGAGCGAATAAAAAGGATAGACATAAACAACACAACAAAACTTATAAATCTGACGAAAGGTGAGAAATGCAAAATCAAAAAGAGAAATTTTGCTTACTTATTTTGGAAATTGCAGCGAACAAATAGCTAGCTGACCGTTTTTGTAGGCACATTTCTTCCTATCATAATCATCTCTCACTTACCTGCAGAATATGCCTTGATTTTCAAGATAAAAAAATACTAAAATGATTGTGGTAAGTTAATTAACTTAGTTAAAGTATATTTCTGTGATCCATCCCTCATTCATACATCCAGCAAGCATCCAACCAATAATTTTGTTGTATGATTTTTTATCAACCCAGTTTTTTGTAAATTAGATAAGATTTTTTATCCAATTTTATTTTACTGTCATCGCTTCAAATTGCCTAAAATATTTACTAAATATAAGCTAATGAAAAGGCACAAACCTATTTTCATGTTTTAAGAAATTACATATATTTCTTCAAAATAGGTCAGTTCTCAATTTAAATTTTTATGTTCAAATTCTTGTAACAAAATACTGGTCCATGTGAGAATATAGTTTCTATGCATACATGATCATGATCGTGTTCAGAGAAAATATATTTTTCGTTTTTATTAACTAAATTCATATCCAAATTACAAATTATCTATAAAAAAGTCTTCAGAAATGATATTTCTTGTCATTTAGAGGTTCTAAAATCTAAATTCCTCAGGGGTTGTCCAGGACCCCATTGGGGGCTTACAGTGCCCCCAAATCTCAAGATGATTTACAACTCATCATATGTAGAATAGAGGAATTTTTTTTAAATACTTCATAATAGTATTATTTTTGAACGATCGGGAAAGTGTACCAATTTTTTCTCCAGAATTCAATGTTGCTTTAAAAGAGGTCACAGATAACAGGAAAAGACCGTTGGTATGTGGTATGTTTTTCACAGTGCAGTTGTGTTCTATGATTATGAAAATTTTGGACTTTTTGTAAAAGCCATAACATAAGCTATGCAAATATTTTGGAGTACAGTCTTTTACATTTTACAGAACGTTTAACTTAAGTTGCAAATGGATGCCGCCCCAAAATTAATTTGTACATCTTAGGTTGAGTTGAAATAAACTATTTAAGATTTTGTTTCCCGTTTCCTGGTTGTCTTAATTAAGAAAATTAATTTATTTTTTGAATGATTGTTTTATCAGTGCAGCTGATTGTGAAGCTATTGCCCTTGAATCAGTTCAGTTGTTACTCAATCTGGTAGTTAGCAGACAGTTTATCTGTGTTGCCTTCAGTCATTTGTTACTGGTGTAATTCATTCTCTTCTGGGTTTTCTTATTGGTGTCAATCTTGTTCTTAATGGTTTTGGTTGTAGTATGATTGATTTTAAGTGTCTCGGTGGTGGTATATAGCTCTGTGCTCATTATATTATAATATGTCGTGCATATATAAAAATTTCTTTGAAAGGACTACATTTCTAATGTTTTCTAGCCTTTTGGTCTGTAGCTGTAGGGATCATTGGTTGGCTTTTAAGAGAAATATTTCATTTCCTCTGTGATTAACTCATTGACTCAGTCATTATTATGGCTTTGCGAAGGGTGTACAAACGAATCAGAATCCAATAGTGTAACCAATGTTTTTATTGTTAAAATAGATAATTATGTGTGAAACTCAAGAGACCTCTGCTCTGTGTAAAAATCTGCAAATAATACATAGTTCACATTCCTCACTATTTTTGGATAAAATATATCAAATGATGATAGTTTTATCTATGTTTCTAAAGATTCAAAGAACACTTAGTTTTATTTTTAAGGTCCATTGGGATATCTGTCCCTTCATAGGACATAATAGGAAAAAATCTGGTTATAATCACTAAACAAATTTTGCTGCTTGTAAACGTTACTTTGCTGGGCTGTTATGAAGCATATCCTTCAGATGTCCTTCAGATCTCTCTTATGCTTGATTTTGTTTATTTTTACTTTAGGATATGTGTGTAAGACTTTTTTTATCATGACAACATCTAGATGAAGGATCTTGTGGAATATGTTTAAAAATGATTATCAGGTATGTTAACTTTCTAATGCACTAGTGTACTTATTGTGTACTTATTGTGTACTTATTGTGTACATTTGACCAAATTGCTATTTTTTGGTCAAAATTTGGGCTCAAATTAGGCCTGTACCAAAATTCATAGTTTTGAATACTTTTTTTTTGGTGTTGACAGGTCATACTATAGAAATTGGGGCAGGGTAATTTAGTTTGAGGAGATGGCACCTAAGTGGTAAGTAAGGGCACCTGGGTCATTTGAGAACCCCTTTGAAATATATGTTCTTGACATTTTTAAATCAAATGATACCTTTCAATTTTTTTATTTATCAAGAGCAGTGTCAGACTTTAGGACGTCAATATCAATATAGCCTGAAGTGGATAGTATTAAGATTTTTTAAAAAACTGGGGACGAAATTCAAAAAGAAATATGAAAATAAATTTTTGATTCCATCCCTAAGTCAGAGGAAAACTTTCTAGGTTTCTAGTGTTAAAAGTTGGTATTTCTTCCCCAGTTAGCTGTTAACTCCCTTGCTTCGCTCGGTCGACCACTCTCTCGCCGGGCTCTAACACAGAGAAAATTAGGGACGGAATTCACTTTATCAAAATATAATTTATCTTTTTGGCCTGAATATCTACCCTTGGATAAAATCAATATTGTCACGAGTTATGACATAAATTGCCAAACTTAAGGCAATTTTATACCTATTTCTAGGCAATTTTAGGCCAAATTAGTATTACTCTTTTAATTTTGTATTGGATTTGTCTTGTACAATCTACTAGATGACTTCAAAATCTTTTTTGCATATATTTGCTTATTTTTCTACTCCATGGTGTGTATGTTTTAAACATCAGGTTGTTTTAGTGATATGATAATGATCTTTTGTCCCCAAACAGCCATATGATAAAGCTAACTTTAAAGAATACCATGGAAAAAGCTCTTTTTGTTTAAGTTCAATGTTAATGGCCCTAACAAATTTACCCAATAAACACAGGTTTCCATTCTGGATATTCTAGTTATTCCTGTGATCTATTAAGCACCCCAGAGTAGCTGGTTATTTATTTTGTCTGTTCGACGTTAGTAACTTGTAATTGTTTTAATTCTTTTTTCTGCTTCATCCTAGCGTTAGGTTACACTTGGTTACACTGTTTTGCAAATCTTGTTTTGCAAAATGAATGGGTCGACCCAACTGCATTACAGCCTCATGATCATTAAAGAATTCAAAATAAGTTTTAATAGGTTATTTCTTTGTAGCAAGTGGATTTAACCTAATTTTGTATGCCCTTTTATGGGGGTTTCTTTGGATACTCCCCATTGAAGACAAACTTAATGATGAGCTAGAAAGATAAAACTTGGCATGATTGTAATATGTTTAAAAAACTAAAAATGTCATTTTCTGACTTTCGGGCATGGGAATAAAGTCATAGGCTTCGTTTGAATCATTTTTGGAATTTAACATAATTTAACTCATTTTTGATGACATCATCACTTTTTTAAGCAAAAATTTGTTACACCGTCGTAAAATGATGTCACAGCGTCAGATTTTTCACGAAACTTTGTCAAATGCTTTCTTTTGACAATATCTTAATCATGTCTATGTATAAAGTTGAATAGATAATCTAAACATATTTTATGGCCATCTTATTTTAGGATTTTATATCGGAAAATATAGGAACCACTTATCCTGTAAACAGAATGTGTCTTACAAATAAATATTAAAAGTCAAGGGAAAATAGGGAGATATTTACAAATAAATGGAATCCAAAGATTCTCCCCATACAAAATAGGGTTAAATGTATGACGAAAAGAAATTCTTAGGGTCCAGCCCTGTAATCTGGGCTTTAGATGCAAATTTTATCACTTCCTTACTTTTATTTATTACTTGTAGATTAATGTGTTATGGGCACGATTCTTTTTTTTTCTTTTTTAAGTTGATATTTGGTGAGCCAAACTTCCTTAAATTTGTACTGAAAGAAAAACCTTATTTTTCATAATATTTTGATATCAATTACACTTTTCGAATGACCTAACACAAGGTTGTTTTTTACATAAGTATTTTGAATTGTCTTGGGTTATTTGTTTTTCGTTAAAAGTTTTATCCTATATATCCTTGAAACATAACAAATTTATGCTTATGTTTTTGAATAACCTTTTTGACATCCTAATAATTCTGAATCTTTGGAAATTGTAGCATTTAGTTATAATGTGCCCCTGGAAATGTAGACTTTTGATTATCAACTGAAACTGACAATGGTATAAACACATTTCAGGGTTTCACATAGTTTCCTCCCTCTAAGTTTAGGGGGTAGGTGGTGGAATCAAAAAAATGGCCTTAAGGGGGAGGGGTTCTGAGAAATCCCAAATATTTAGGGGGTGACCTTATTTCACTAAAAAATATGAAAATTATGGAAAACTGAATATTTTTTGCTCACAAATGCCCACAAGTGGCTTATAGCTCCTCTTGAAAAAATTACTATGAATAATGAGAAAACACAAAATTACTCATAAAATTCCCTTTTTCTTGAAATCCTTGAAATTTGCAAATTTTAACATTTTTCAATTTTGAATGTATCCTTATGTGTGCTAAACCTTAGTAACAATATTTCAGAGGGTAATTAAATATTAGGGGGACAAAGGATTATGTGCCAAGCTGGAAAAGGCTGGATTTTAACATATTTTTCATTCGTTTGAAAATTGTCCATCGTTCTTTAAAGAAAATATAATAAGAAATTGAAAAAAATATTAGTGAAAGACACATTTCACGCGAAAGGCTACATGTTATTTTTCAACTTGCCTCAAATCTATTTGATTGTACATATATGCAATATCTAAATAATGCAAAGGATACATAACTTTGCAACAGGTTTGTGCATATTTTTTTATGTCAAAGATATTTCTATTGATACGCTTTGTAATAAGGAGACATTAAGGCTTATTGTCAGGTAATCGAAATCACATAGAGGTGTAGAGGTACGTTCATAGAAGGTTTTTCATAGTAGAGCATTATATGCTTCATATGTTAAAGAACATATGTTAAAGAACTTTTTTTTATTTCGACTATTCAAATTATTTGATCTGCAATTTTTGAATGACAAAAGAGGGCTGATCAAAATGAAAAAAATAAATATTTTTTTGAGTCAAATGGTTCTTTTTGCCTTCCATATCTCATTTTTTCTGGATATTGTCGAAATTGATTTCAAGGTGGGAAGGTCTTGTTTCATATAGTAAATCAATACATCATCATCTTCATTAATTCAAAAATATTATGTTAAGAGATTAAACATGTTTTGTTGATGGGTAAATTCTAGGCTTTTAAATACACAAAAATTCTGAGGGGTCCAACATTTTTTCTTTACTCTCATTTAAAGGGTTCAAAAAATTGTAATATGAGAAGACATAAATTAAGGGGTTTGAAAAATATAGCGAAATAATAAAGAGCCCTGATTTAAAAAAGTGAGAAAAAGATTGCCTTCCATATAGAAAAAATGCTCCAAGTAGGTACCAAGTCGAAAAAATGACCGACGCATAAGAAGATTTGAGAAGAAGGGGAATTACTAAATTTTGATTCTTTGATATGCCAAAGATGTCATTAAAAAGTTTTATTTGCTCTCGTCTATGGGCAAATGATATCAAACATCAGATTATTTTCACTCTTCTTCATCCTCCTGTTTACTTCCAAGTTCAAATCGTTAAAGTCGAGCGACATTTAATTTGTGCTTTTCTGGCTCATAAATACATTATTTTTAGTCTCAAATTTCAAACATGCTTTTCATGAAAATATCTCAGGAATTTGCATATCAGTTCAACTGTTAATTTTCATATTTACCTGTGATAATGATAAATTCAATTCAAAATCTAATGAAAATGATGTAAACTTTCATCATTAGAATTACCTCAAGGTAAATATATCAACTCAAAAGAAGAAAAAATAGATTGCGAAAAGATGTTTTATAAATCTCCATTATCAAAGAGTAAGTAACTCGGAATGATATGACTAAACACTTCAAAAGAAGGGGTTTGCAAATATTAACCCTTTTTGTAAACCTGATCTAGTTTATCTGAAAGTATGCCTATTCAGATATACTGTTTGTCGACCGTTTGTGTGTATTAGCAATTAAATATTTGGCTAGGGGATGTCAATTAAATTGTTTTTCTTAAGCCTTGATGATAATTACGATGACAATACATTGTTTTTTTTATAACGGTTTTATGATTTTTTTTATATTTTGAATAACTATGGTATCATATTTCGATGTTGCTTTTTGTATTTTAAAACATTTGGTCATTATTAGTCCAGCTCTCTACATAGAATATAATGGCATTAATTTATTATGGTCCTCCCCCAGGCGATGAGCCGTCAAGAATTGTCAGATGAAATAGAGGACAGATTCCAACATGGTATTCTTTTTAAGGGTCCGCCATAATTGTAACTTTTAAGTTCATACTCGGGGTACATAGGTGTCATTACCACCTGGATGTTTGGGGTTAGGGTGAGTGAGTGCGTAATTTGCGAAGCTATTCTCGAAAATTGCCATTTATAGGTGCAATATTTTTTATCCAAAACGTGGGGCATATTCCTGTAGGTGGACAGGGGCCTAACGCATTTCCACATGTACACTTCGTTGTGAAACTCACATGTTCTTTACTTCCGGCATTCCATCGCTATTTTAACCAAAATGTTCTTTTATTTTATTTCTTGTTTCCTAAATTACGTCATAAGAAAAGATTTTCCCTTATGTTGTCTGTACTGGAAGGATAGGATGTTTATTATCAATTGTCATAACTAAAGAGGGGGCTGTTTTTGAGTTTAAGGAAGCCAATTCCAGGTTAAGGGAAGCGATTTTTGTGGGAGTGGGTGCTCACCCCGCAGGACACTATCCGAAGTTATTTTACAACGAGAATAGGGTTACGAGTAGACAGGAAGTCTAGTGTCAATAACTGATGGTAAGCTAGGTCCGTAGTACAAAAGCATGCTTCTAAATGGCTCATAGCTTACCCTTGTAAGTAAATCTTTGCATAAAAAGTGACTTTACAGGGTGCCTAGCGGACTTTGAAAACCTTTAAAACCTTCAAAACAGACATGGTGACCATGTAAACATCGAAAATGCTCATTTTTTTCAATTTAATCTTGAAAACCTTGAAAACAGCCACTTTACTAGGTCCCAGAATTTTTATTTAATCACTTTTTTTTCGAAATTTGATTTTTGATCTATTCCATGTTTTCATACAATTAGTTATTGATTTATAACTATGATGGCAATCTACTAAGGTTTTAAATGACCAAATTTTTGGTATTTTTATTGCTTTTGTAAAATGCCCAAGATTATGTGAAAAAAAAAACTTGAAAAGACCTTAAATTTGATCAGAATTGGGCTAAAGAATTTACTAGACACCCTCCTTCATAACTCATCAACCACCCAAAGAACCCTGGGTAGTTTAAAACAGCTGAAAATGCATCATCAAAAAATGTTTTTTTTCAAACAGTCAATTTTGAGACATTTGAAAACGCTTCCTTCTGGTTTATTTTGAAGAACTAGTTGTATACACCACTTCAACATGTTCGATGTTTGATGGGCTAAAGTCGCACCTGCCGATCTTTTAAAACAAAAGATATTATACTGAACAAGATATTTCTAATAAAAGATATAATTGAGAGTAACAATAAACCACGATTAGTTGCACGATTAGATAAGATTGATTAATTATGATACTTTCAATTATATTACACTTATATTTACTATAAACTCCATATAATTAGTGTCCAACCCCTACGCGGCCTACATGTTGAATTGGTGTATTGTAATCCAGTTTTTTTCAATCGGTTTCTTTTTCTAGAAAAAATAAAATGTTTAGTAACACACCTGGACCAGCTGTTTCTAAAACCGTGAGGGGGTAGATCACTCTCCGTAAAGCGTATACGAGGTTTCTTTTCAAACAATAAGATTTATATTAGATTTTCGATGAAACAATTGGACTTTGAAGGTGTACGAGATTTCTCAACAGTGAGTGATTTACCCCTCGTTTAAAATTATATTGAAATCCGATCAAATAGAATTTGTGGAGATCTCCGGTCTCTTTGACAGTTGTGACGTCACGACCATGAAATCTTTTGTTTTGCGTAGTGACAAGAAGGTTGTATCAAGCTTCTAAAGTCTTATTGCAATAACTGGAAATAGAAGGGGGAGTGTGTCGGTGATATTTAGTAAGGCATTTGCCATTTCATTTGTTGAAAATTACATCATCAAGAATCATATTGGTTGATTTCGAAATGTCACCATTTGATATTCTGCTAATGGTGAAACTCATGCTAAGATTCTTAAATAAACCAATCAAAATCTTTATGATGTCATTTTAACCAATCAAGCGGTAGATTTACCTACAATTTGTAGACGACAGGAAGGAGGGTCATACTGAACACGAAAAGATTAGAAATTTGTATCATATTTAAAAGAAGAATTGAAGATAAGTGTTCTCCATATATTGTGGTTAATGTATGGTGGTGGTGGTGTATGGCTTAATATCTTATCTCAGATGATTCCAGTATGATTGTTTTACTTTTTATTTGCCTAAATTATTTTTATCCACTCAATTTTTGCTTGGTTTATTTCAAGGTTCGACTTTTTTCATATGCAGCAAATTTATCTTCAGACATTTGTTATTAAGGGATTGTCTGCAAATTATGGGTAAATTTAACCGTTAAATTGATTGTGAATTACATCATCAAGAATTTGATTGGTTTATTAAAAAATATTTCCATCATTTTTAGCTTTAACAAAACATCAAATGATGACATTTTGAAATAAACCAATCAGAATCTTGATGACACAATTTCCAACCAATCGAACTGCAAATTTACCTATAGTGTAGACAAACCCCTAATAAATCATCTCAAAACTTAATATAATTTTATTGGTTGGTCAAATATGAAGATTTTAATGGATGCACAAATCAATTTCACCAGATTTTTCAATTTTACAAAAACATCAATTTGTGACATTTTTAAATGAACTAATGAGATTCTTGATGAAGTAAGTTTCAACCAATTAATAGTTTAAATTCGAAAAACTTTTGAGTTGATTCCCAAGATACATGTTTGTTTTTTCAGGGTGGACCATACTTTGAGATCTTTTCCGTCCAAGGCAACCAACCACTCTCAAAACTAAAAGTGTCCGGTCCAGAATCTTCTGTCCGAACAAAATTCGATAAAGATCTCCGGACGTTTACATTAAATCTCGAAGGCGAATCGACGACAACAAAAATCAGCATACCCAAAACAAACAAACAATCTCTACACTTAACACAGCAATTTCTCGTTTTCCAAATATTCATATTTCCCGGCAAATCGTTTTCGTTAGAAGTCTCGCTCACGGACAAGTCGAATCATAAGCAACGAATAATTCTGTCGAGTAATCACCGAGAAGTCGTGATAAGTTCGTTGCACGTAAAAATGCCGTGCGCCATTATCCGAACGAACACGTGGCTGAACTTGTGTCTTGATATCGAAGGGCTGTTAAGCAATCTGATCGATGGATGGCAACTCCAGACGATCGATAGCACTGTTGTGTCGGCAAACTGTAAACTGAAACGTATCTTCACGTTAAAGTCTAACCCACACGCTGCGTTGGGGATACCGGAGACGTTGCTGTTACGTGGGGAAAATACCTCCACCCAGGTAAGTTTATTTTTATCAGGAGACATGCCTAATAGGGGGTGGGGGGCTCAGACCAACTATCTAAAATGAAAATCATGTATCTATTATTATGGATGGAAATCAAAACCGCAGCATTTGAAATGTCTTATTTGTTGTCCATAGTCTTTAAGTCTAGTTCCCTAAAAGTACAAAAAGGGGGTTGTTTTCAATTATCTAGGGGAGGGCAAATTAAGGGGAACTGGCCAATAAACTGAAAGGTAAGGTTGTTTTTACCTTAAAAGTAAAGCTGGTGTCTTTGTCCATGCCACCATGCGCATAATCTTTGTAAACGAATTTAGGCTTGATGAGATAAGAAATTCATAGAAGGTGGCTTTTATTTTTAGTTTAAAATTTAAAATTTAGGGTTTTGGGGTCCTGCGTGAGAGGCTTTTCACGAAAGTTTTTTTTATCAGAAATATGCTCTTTGAGGCTATGACTATATAGTTTGGACTTCCGCGCAGTAGGCGTCCCTTCCCCTTAAGAGATAGATTTAAAGGTTTTGAAATTTTGGGTAAGAAATAATCTAGATGGGGATAAGGTTTTTTTGCCAAAATATATACCGTTGCTTCTTTATCTACTACAGGTTGTCGACATGGATGCGTTCATTGATGCTGGTATCAACATTCGATCCGGTACTGGGAACGCATCAAGTAAACGTCACCCGTCCTATAAATCCCCATCGACACGTAAGAAAGATCCCGTCCTCACATCCAAATTACAACGCAATTCCGAAAGCGGCTTCATTCCGAAATTACGACGAAGTGATTCTCGGAATCGCTCCGAGAGTATGTCTTCAGCTGACGAGAAAGACTCGTTTGATCATGGGATGACGACGAAGGCGGCGGTGGATACAAAAAACGACTTCTCGTGTTGTGGCACTGCGATGACGATGACGAAATTACCGAAAATAACACAGGAACAAGAGTCGTCGCGACCTCGCATCGTGAAAAGCGCTGAATATATGAAATCACGCGCAAATCACGAGATGACGCAACAAAACTCTAAAAAAATGTCGCTAAGTGACGACGCGACGCGTGACTCACGCAGACTTTCAGATATTAGTCACGCGTCAGCGTATGTTAAAAAACGTTTACAAGATATGCAAGCGTTTGTACGGCCTGTTTCAAAACTTAAAAAAATACATTCAAAATCAACGATGGAACTGCCGAAAATCAGTAGCCATGACATGGAAGCAAAACCATTGTTTAAAAGTCAGTCGTTACAAGTTCTTCCCAGTATTCGTCGCGAATCCACGTCGTCGGTAACGTCGACAAATTATCGTACCGGAAAACGAATTGCGAGTATGGAAAATCTGATAGCGAATCCGGTCGTGAATCTGATTTCGCCACCAGATCACGACGGTCATCGTGATTCGCTCACGCTCGGTGACGACAAAATGGTCGACGATTATTTACAACAACAAATCAGTAACGGCGAAGAGGAATCGATCTCTGTGAGTAGCAGCGGCTGCGCAACGAGTTCCGGAAGCGATTTATTTCTATACACTTCTTCGCCTCACTCCGTCTGTCAACAAATGGACGGCGGTGAACAACAGACGCCTGTAAATGACGACATGAACAGGAAATCTCCGTCAGATGAACTTACGGCGGTAGATAATAACGACAATATTCCACCCTCGTTTTCAGGGTTTAGAAATAGCGATTATCGCCATGCAAGGGGTGCGGAATATGCGGCGGCGCGCGAAGAGAAACCTTGTATGTCGTTAGCGCTCGAATCGATCACAACTCCCGATCTAGAGCGGAATGACGATGATGATTCCGATTCAAACAATAGCACGGGAAACAATCCTGGGGATTATCCGGTTTCCTCGAGTCCTACATCTGGGAATCTGGGATACAACCGTTACGAGAGTTATTTCGCTGACTCACTGAACGGAGAATTTATACCTGCGATTCTACAACAGCAAGAAGAAGAGGAAGAAGAAGAGAGCTGTTGCGAAGATTCTTTAGACGAACGTTCGGAACGCAATAACAACATACCAGATACGCCGAAAGCAATAGCGTCCTGCATGAACAAGGCGAAACTATGTCGCAGTCCAAACACCACAAACCATGTACCAACAACAACAGCAACACTACACTGTATCAAAAACTCGTTCACTGTACGCGAATCAACCGATTCCGATACAATGTCTTGGCTGAACACGTCCGTCGACCAATCAATTTGCGGAACTGATCGACGCGCGGTGACGAATAAAGTTGCCGCTGCGAAATCGAAAACGTCGCCGCGCATGATTCTTCAGAAGCGAATCGAGGAGACGCTAGGCTCGCTCATCAATCAAAGTGTCGATAATGCTGACGATGCATTTTCTGACAGTTCTGATGATGGTTCGACAAATCGTGAAATCCCGCGAAAAGTGAAGAATTATCGGTATCAGGATGAGATGAAGAGTATCAACTGTACGCTGGATTTGTCCGCCACGATTCCGGCCACGCCGCCTGTGGGAGATCAGATGAGGTAAGAAAATATTTCTTCTATTTTAACTATAATTTTTTTGATTTTAACTATAAAATGCAATAAGACTGTCTCTTTTAGAAAAGGGGCCATTCGCATCTTCCAAAATTCGATCCCCTCCCCCATTATGTACGCAAATTAAAGCAATTTGCTAGCGTACCAACATATTAGCGTACACTTTTAAAGGATTCCTCGCCCCTTCATGCGCCCCGGCCACACCACCTGCTGGTAAGGAAATATTTCTTCTATATTAAATATAAAGTAAGGGTTTCTCTGCAAGTTATAGGTAACTTTATCATTTCATTGGTTGAAAATATGAAGACATATGAAGATTTTGATTGGTTCACTTAAGAATTTTATTTTGAGTTATACTTTTAACAAAATATCAAATGATGGCATTTTGAAATCAACCAATATAAGAATAAGAATAAGAATAATTTATTTCAAAGAAAAAAATACAAATGTAAAATAGTATCGTTCAAAAATACTTTATATATTTTAAGATTTTATACTAAAAAGATTTAAACGCCAGACTCCTTAGTTTTTCTGAACCGTCTTTCATAGATATTTCATTATATCGTATTTTATAATTAATTAAGATACGATTTGATATAATTCTGTTATCAGAATTCAGCATATTGACACTTTACCTCCCCTTTTATATCCTAGCTGCATTTGCCCACTCTCCCGAGTGAACCATAAAAACAGGAGAAGCATTCTTCGGCTTGAAATTTGATAATTACGGTCTAGTCTAAAATACCATAAAAACACTAAAATGTCGCGAAAAACAGAGAAGAAATAAGGTCAACTGCGAAGAAGTAGGCTAAGAAATGCATACATGACCGAGTACGATTTAAAGTAGTTTAGATGATAATATGTTGGGAAGGGTAAATTATGTACATCATTTTAAAACTGGTCAATATTTATATATTATCCAGTAGCATTTTTTACTATTTTAGTTTAGTATGTTTCTTGATTACTTATTTATGAAAATACCGATTCATGACCTGTTTAAGACCCGGATATTCTATAAGACAAGTACTTTAAAGTAAGTGGGGGCGTCGTTAAGAACTATTGGATGGATGGGGGGCGTGGCTAAGGACTCTTATATAAACGCGAAATGTCACGATTATCCAACAGACTCGCTGGGGAAGGAAAAATTCTGCGAGGACATGATACACACGTTTTTGTGTTCAAGCTGAATATTCTGAACCTTTTGTCAAATTTCACTGAGTCCAGAGTGTCAAGGAGAAACCTGGAAAACCTGGAAAATTAGTATGGATTTTTAAGAGTCAGGGAAAAGGTATATCTTGCCATATATCAATATTTTTCATTAGCTTGAAAGCATCATAAATTCATAATAATTTCTGCATTCACCAGAGGTAATATTGCCATTTTCCCCATCCTTACTAAACATATCGTCTAAAGATTTTGTATATGTTAATCGTCGAATAAGTCAAGGAAAATGATGGTTAACCATCATTCAGCGAATCATAGAAAAAGCCGTTACAGCGCACTTTTTGGTTGGGCAAGAAATTTGGGTGTTTTACTGCCTCTTTGTTTCTTGTTTGTCAGCTCCCTATCATAAGATACGCCCCAACCCTCCCCAGCAGCACACCCAATTATTTATTCAATTTTGTTATATCTTTCAAATGAATTGTATATTTGTTTGACCCTGTTAGACCCTCTCTTGTCCAATTTTCATTCTTTTTTCTGCGAATGAATATATGCTTCTACATTTCGCCAAATTTTCTTTAATTGAGGAAAGCCCTTTTTTCTGAACTTTCAATTTAAAAAAAAGCCTTTTTATTCAAGAGAATTTTTAGAATTGAAGTGATATAATTTCTTAACGGAAAAACATTAATTATTCTTTATCTTTGTTTCTTTCCGTTTTCCTCCCCTCACTATAATCATTATTATTAATGAATTGTTTCGTCACTCCGTATTTTTTTTATTTTTACTGGATAAATGCTTTACAAACAACAATAAAAAAGGACAAACAAAAATTACTATTTATATTCAAATCAAAACAGAAAAACAGAAAAATGACTATAAAAACATAAAAGAAGGGGGTAGCGCGGTAAGTGGATAATGAGTGTTGAAAAGATAGATGAATAAGTTTAGATTTTGTTATTGTTATCAATTTTTAGCACAATGCAACCTCCATAGTGCTTGTTCCTATTCCCTCTTTTTTTTCTAATTTTCAGTTTCGTATACGTTTTTTCTGTTCGTTCCGTGATAAGCTCATAGAAATAAGACATTCTAGAACATTTTTCAAAATGATTTATTTCTAGTGTGTATGGATCCGATATGTCGTTGCGAATCACAAAAAGGTTTATTTTAAGTGAACCAGTTAGATACCTCTTAATCCAACGGTAAATATTTTGGCAGAAAGCCCCCCTCCCCTGGGGGATAAATGAGGGTTCTGAAATTTGGGTAAGAAAGAAGATCCAGCACAAAAAAAAAATATTTATAATCCTCAAAATTCTTCATTCTAGAACATTTCGGAGCTCAGAAATTTAAAATTTTCTTCAACAACCATGGTGAAGGTATTTACCAAAATATTTAAAAAATTCTCCATTCTTGTTTTTTTATTTAAGTTTAGGTACGATTAGAAACTAATTTTGTAACTCAACTCTCGATCAACAATTCGGGGAAGAAATGAGGTGTATTCCTTATATCCATAAGGGTTTTCCACCATATTATATACCGTTGCCTTAATCCTTTAAGTAATTGTTGTACGAACCCCGAGCGTTCCCATCGTCTTTCAATTAAGGAATCGTCTACAAATTTGCTATTTGATTGGTTAGAAATTATGTCATCAAGAATCAGATTGGTTGATTTCAAAATGTCATTGATGCTCTGTCAAAACTAAAAATTCTAGTTCCAATTCTAAAGAAACCTAACCAAAATCTTGATGTGATTTTCAACCAATAAGACAATGAATTTACCTATAATTTGTAGACAAGCTCTAATTATGAAACATGCTAAAGGGCCACTGTTTTTTCTAGAACCGCGTCTCATCTACTATTCTATATTGTCCGTCATTACAAAAGAAGATTGTCGTCATATTCTTCCTACTGACAGTATAGGCATACGAAGGAGGCGTTTTTAATTCGTTTCGTATTCTACGTCCTCGTCTTCTTGTTCTTCGTGTTGCGAAACCTTCTTCTTGTCTGTTATAATTCTAGTTCTTTTAATTAGAAATATATTTAGCTAAATTTAAATAATTCTCATTAGTTATGGTTGTTCCTTACCATTAATTTGCAGTTCTTTTGTATTCTTTTTTCAATTTTCCTTTTTGTCTCCAATTTCCTCTTCTTCTTTTCCCTCTTCATTAATTATGTATGAGAGCGTGGCGTGCGCTGTGCTTGTTATCCTTACAAAATGGCTAATTATACATTTTCTGTATTCTTTCTAGAATTTTATTTTGTTGTTATTTTTCGCGATGGTCTATTCTTGTATTATGAACATGATTGTTAATATAGTCTAGTGTCTAGTGGCGTTAAGGGTTGTCTACAATCTACCGATTGATTGATTAAAAATTACGTCATCAAAAATCTATTGGTTCTTTAAGAAATGCTGCAAGTTTTACTTTTGTGAAAACTCAAAATCATGAAAATGGTTCTTATGCTGTATTTGCTGTAATTTTGAATCAATCAACCAAAAATTTGATGGTAATTTGTAGACTGCCCCTTTTAAGCAATTTACGTCAGTACAGTTCATTAACCCTATTTCTCTTGAGGAAGAATGTGCGTAATCCACCCCAATCCCTACCCCCCGCCCCCGTACGGAAAAGCCTTTTAAATACAAAAAATAGTGGAGGTAAATTAACAAAATTCGATTAATATCCCACCCAATCATGTCCTTCATTTTATATACTCCAACATCTTTACTACTTTTGTAACGCTTGTAATAGACAGGTACCTAAGGTTTCCCCCTGGCATCACCGCGTGTCAAAGTTTTTTTTGACGGTTTCTGAGAAATCTAATAGTATGGTATGAGAAATGCCCTGTTGCCAAGAAAAAAATTCAAAAATAGCGGATTTTTTAGCCAAAACGCCTAAAAAAGCCTATTTTTTCTATCTCCTGAACTACTGATCGTGAAGATTTGATTTACATCTTATATGATCGGGAATATGCATGTTTCTATTGTAATCTGCAATTAAAAAATTCCGAAGTCAAACAGAAATGGCTAAAATTAGCTATTTTGACTAAAAATGACTAAAAATGGCGAAATCAAGCCAATTCCGTTATCTAAAGAACCATACTCAATTGGACCTTGGCAAATAGCTAATTTTAATCGGAAGATGCATGTTTCTATTGTAATCAACAAAGAAAAAAGTCCTAGGTCCAACAGAATTTTAAACTCTGCGGACAAGAATCACTTGCAGTACTTTTAATAATTTCTTTTCATTCATATGTTTTTGTTT